>MJUU01069926.1:19889-48200 GCA_002080025.1 Modiolus philippinarum | reverse complement strand
TTTTTTTTTCTTTCTTTCATTTATTTTTACGTTTTGGTTTTAATAAACATCACAATGTCAGAGTCTACCTGACTTGGAGGATGTTCAGGTATCTAGTCACCTGCATCGTGTAATAGCCGATGTTTTTCTCACACCTAAATAAAGAATCATTCGAGGTATCCAGAGGGGATCTTTGTAGTGTAAACTTGTCCATATTTATTTACAAAACATTCAGAATCGAGACGCATCTCCCCCTGTCTGCATATCAAGAAAAAATACAAACAAAATATGAGTACCAGAGATTGGACACAACAGTACACCTGACGGTGATCTAATTACAATGATCATGTTCATTTTTTTATTATTTAGTTTTCATTGAAGTATAATAGATAGGTGCAGCAGAAAAAAATTGTATATTTTCGTGTTTGTTGGAAGTTGAAACATGGAATTTCTACACGGGCGTCTACACGAATAAACACCTCTGCCCCTCGAAATCATGAATATATGTAACAAGTTGATGGCCCGACAGGTAAAGAAAGTGTATTTAGTCCAATTCACAGATCGGTACATAAATACAGGTATACGCTATTCTAAATATCAAACATTGTATCGCCTTCGTTTTGACAATTACTGTCACAGTAGACAGGCGCGTAAAATGTTTATAAAATATTGTACTGTCTAGCCCGTTATCATTGCGTGATATAGAAACTGAAAACAACATATATTTAAAAGAATGTTGAGAAACTTTTACGCAAAATAAGCAAAAATATATGTAAGTCATGAGTCGAACGGCAATTTTTTTTTTAAATGCAATAATGAACTTTTGTCATATCGTTAGTGATCATTGTTGACATACGCCTTATAGCGGTACTCGTTGGTTATAACTTGATGTCAGTACACGGAGCGCCCTCTGCACAATGTCACGTGACCCTCCATGACTAGACATTTTGTGAATAAAATGCGTTTTTTTGCAACAATGAATTAAAATACAAAAAATGAAATATGTCATGTGTGTCAGAACTTTATAAGGAATTAATATTCACTTTAACGACTTACCTGGCAATATTACATGTACAAGTTTACAGGTGTCCCTTAATTAAAGTTGTTTTTTTATATATGTTTCTGGACTATATCGCATGTTTTGGCAATACAAAAACCAAGATAGCATAATTCAATGCAGCGCTATTGGCAATTTGGCAGGACACTATGTCATAGGACAGATACTAACGAATCGTTTCTATTCATACACGTGAAATTTAGTTAGTTTTTTTAGTGCAAATGAATGTGAATAAGGAATACGAAGTGACATAGGAAATTTCGTTATGCTGTACACGTGTTTAAAGGAGTAACCTCTCATTAGAAGCATTTGAATCTGATGGAATGCCATTATCAAAAAATAGTACTTAAAATTTATCAAAAATATCGCAAAAGAAGACCAAATCCAGTACAAAGGATATCTACCGAGTGAAAAACACGGAATGAAGCCTCGGTATTTTTTGGGGGGGGGGTTAGAATTTTGATAAAAGTGGTAAATTTCTAAAAAAAAAAAACGCAAGGTAAATTTTTCATGTCAGACAAGTCTGANTTCGTATTATTATATGTTTTCTTTGTAGCCAGATGTAATAGTTAATATTTCCCATAAATATCACACTATTTTAAACAACTTGATTTTTTTGGGCCAAATATGGGTTTTATTGCCACTCATCCTTTCTAAAAAAAAACGCAAGGTAAATTTTTCATGTAAGACAAGTCTGACTATTGGGCTAGTGAATATCCTCGGGGACCACTGGTCCACCAGCATTGGTATCAGCCCACTGGTTTCACTCACATACCGAAGTTGCATAAAATACAATAAATTCTGTTATGCTGTACACGTGTTTTAATGAGTGACATCTCATCAGCAGCATTTGAATCTAATAATATTTATAGCAATAATCCAAAAGAAGTAAAAAAAGAAATACTCATTACCAAAGATATCGATATAGGGGACCAAATCTAGTACCAATGACATCTATCAAATAATGACATAAAAATTATATATTAACAGTGTTTTCATTAATTGATTGATTGTTGTTTAGCGTCGTTTTTTGACATTGGTCTGACTCTATTGTGTATATATGGTAACATGAATAGGACTAAAAGTATACATTATATAAACATGTTTCGTTCGGAAACAATTTAAAAAAAAAATCATTTTTTTTTATAATTAAAAAATCGGACGGATATATAATTAACGACTTTTAATTAGTAAAATAATTGGTAAATAATTTATTGTCTTCGCAATAAAGAAGTAATGCCTTGTGATAGGATCACAGGTCTCTTCATTCCACCTGGCGCTTGAAGTGTTTTTCACGTATTTAACATAACCTGTTTTGACTCGACCCTGGATTGACTCATTGATAGTGTGACGGGTGCCGCTAGCGAAGCAGGACATGCTTACCCTTCACGAGAACCTGATGTCATACTCGGTTCTATGGAAGTTTACACTGTTAGTGCTTTACTTTTTCATGTTGGCTTGTATATCATATTGTGAAGTGTTAGTTTTGTCTTCGTTGAAGATGTTTGTGTAACCGATTTGTCCTTGTCATTGTTTGAAAACAAAATATTCACTGAAGTATTCAAACATTTTCCTTTGTACTGTTTGAGCTAGCCTAGAGAAGTAACACGTAATAAGGATTTTAATTGGTTTTGCAGGTCTCCAAGTAAACTTTGATTAAAGGTCGCCACTTGGCGATCGTTGTCAATAAAATGATCTCCAACAGAGATTTTTGGCTTTTTGGTCGTCAGAGATCTTTTTGGTGTTTGAAGATGTAAAAAATAGCAAGTAAAGTTATGTCCAATTAGCAATGTTTTTGTGTCTAACGTCATTGTTTTCTGTGTTCTCGTTTTTGCCCTGTCTTTGGACTTCGATTTTTGTGAATGTCACCCCTTTGTTCCTTCGGTATTCTACTGCCGTTGTTTCAGCTTTATCACTACGAGAACAAACCAATCAATGTTCAAAAATTGTAAATAAAAGAAGTGGGAATTAAATGTGGAAGAAACAACACGGGCACGGAGTTTTGATTGCCACTGGAAGAATGGGTGAAATAGATAGGGACAGGGAATTTAGCCTTCTCTGCTCTCCTTATGAAAGTTGAGATAAATAGATTGTATAGTTAGAGATTAACCTCCAATAAGCAACATTTCAGTTCTTTCAGAATGAGAACAGGTAAATCAAATCCCAGTAGTTATAAATAAAAGAAGAAAAAAAATAAAAGGTGGAAGGGGCAAAGAGTTTCGATCACCAGTGGAAATAAGGAGAAATGCGTAGGGGAAAGAAATTTAGTCTCGTATCACTCGCCGTAAGCTTTACCTGTTGAGAAATCATTCATGCTACTCTTTCTTGAGACGCTTAACATTGTTCTTTGACATCGACAAAAGGCCAAATGAACAACAAAGAGAAAAAATCAAAAGCGAAACCAGTTTAAATACGATTAATTTCGGTCGCCAAAAAGTAAACATATGGTGGCCCTAAAGTCGACTATTTTTAGTCGCCAGTCACTATCTTTGTTGCCTTGGTGACCATTTCAGTCGACTAAATAGGGCCCTGTTTATCTAAGGGTTAAAAAATGGCATTAACCAAACAGCTACGAACATATCTTTCAAATCCATATGTGCCTCACTAACAGAGTGAAGGATGTTGCTACTGGAGCAGGGCATGCTTACCTGTTCTCAGCACCTGATGCCATTCTCGGTTTTCGTTGGAGTTCACATAATGAGTACCTTATTTCTTAATGTCGTCTTTTTATGTCCGTGCATTGTCCTTGTCTCAAGTCCTTGCTTTGCCTTTGTTTTTTTTTTCTTTTGTCGTTTTTCCATGTTTTTGTGACAATCAGTTCCCTCGTGATTCTGTCAAACTCAAAGCCGTTGTTTCAAAGTTCTCTTGTCTGCTTTTCTCTTTAATATTCTAATAAATCTAAAAAAACAAGTTCACAAATTGTCCTCGATACTACTTCTGGGTCCCATGTTTCACTATACTTAGTGCCGTTTACAGTTACTTTGTGGGAAGCAACCTACGGTACCACTAATTGCAGTAAAAAAAAAAATTTTCGCCAATAAATTGCAGTAACTGAAGGGTAGCGCGTTCCTTTTAGTCATAATTTATACAATTTATCTGCGATTATTCTCACTGTCGTCGATTTGTTTATAAATAAAATTGAATCAAAATTCTTGTATGTTTGCTTGATTGATTAGTTCAGTGAGCAATATGTAACTTGTAATCAGGACGAAGACTAGTCAATCAATGGGAAATATGCATATCAAAGAAGATAGGTGGAAGGGACAACTTGGACACGAGTTGTGATTGAAACTGGTGAAGGGAGAGAAATGGGAAGAGGCGGAACCTTTAGCCTTTTATCCGATATCCAGTGCCTCTGTTACAGAAGGGGTCTTTAAACTGGAACGTGGCGTTTCCCCACACAGTGCGGCTACAATGGTTCGCAGTCAGGCTTTCCGTATTATGACACGACAACCTTGCATAGACAGGGCATTCTCCTATCCACAAACTGGTGACGCGCTCTGGAGCTCTGTTGCCGGAGCCCTCGAAAACTGATTCAGTTGTACGTTGAGAAAATTTCTGTATTAATAACTCGTGTCTAACCGGATATAATCAATACTCTTCCCTTATACGGTTCTGAAGCTAGATCAAAGAAAAGTAAGACCTCTTTGACGTGGAAAAACAATCTTAATATCCGGCTCAGTACATGTACTTCTTATGTTTACCCGATACTGCTGATAGACTCTCGTCGGACTAACAGAAAAGATGGACTCACAACATATATCTGATTTTAGTGTTTTCTTTTAGTGAATAGATATTACTAAACGATTAAAATATGGACTTCATCAAATACTTATTATTCCTGTAGAAATTATGCTTTTATTTCATAATATTACTTTTTATCGTTTCTTTGTTAAAAACAATTATTGGACCGAAATGTCATCTTGGGTCGAACATCACTCTTTGAACCGACATATCGTGGTAAAGTGTTAACATTAGGGATTTAGTTTTGATTCTTCAACATTATAGTAACAAAAGACATAACGCTATCACAAGTACTTGACTTACACAAGACAATATTGAACTGTTAATCCCGTGTTGGGAAAAGCAACCACACTACTTTTATCCTATATGACAATGCAATTGCTTTGTATATCAAAATTTAATCATTGCAATAAGGGGCTATAAAAGCTTTTATTGAATACGGGGTAGTACCAAAATTTCCGAACAGAATTTTCACGACCCGAAATCCAAAGAGCTTAAAGACAATTGCATTTTAAACCCCCTTTCATATTATACATGTAATAATGATCCTAGAAAATTAATTTATAAATAGAAGGTTACGTAAAATGAGTAGCACTCTGAAAGCTATTCTGTTCAGGGTGTACTTAACCCATGACCAATATTGCAACTGTGGGTGGCCTACAGAAGATACCATTCACATCTTTCGTGAATGTCCCCTGTATAACAATTAACATAGCAGGTTCAAGACACTGGAGAGGATAAAATCACTGTCATTCTTTTTGGAAGCTTTCTACTTGATAATAATTCAAATATCAACATCTTTGAAAAAAAACTCAGGTTTTTTTTTCAGCAACCGGGACATTTCAGTCTAGTTTAAATGAATAAATGCGCTTTTGTTTCTTTTCTATATTATTTCTTTTGTGTCATTTACACTTTTTGTAATTTTTGCACGTATAATTATATATTGTTATTTATGTATAGAGAAGACAGTGTGAGTTTGAACAAAACGTGTCTAATCCAAATTTGTTTATTTGCAAATAAAATACGTTTCAAGTAAAGAGTTACAGCTAATACATGTAAATGTCATCGTAGATAGTGGAATCTTGCAGAGCGGCACTATATGGGAAGGGATAATTATAGCCTTTTTACGCGCGATGCAGGTCATTTTGACAAGATGTAACACTTAAATTTATATAATGTATAAGATAAAGCACACCCGCATCTACCCTCGACAGTCCTCGGGGAGGTAACGAAGGGCTTTATCTGCTATATATTTGACCAAATAATTTATTTGGATAGAAAAATATTGCAGTTGTTACAATGTTGTGCAGGTTTTTACTTGATAAAAGATTTATAGAAAAAAATAATAACCTCTATCCAAATGTATCTTGATTCCATTCTTCACATTGGCGTATTTCAATCATAACTGAACAGCTGATACAGTATGAAATCAGAGCCAATATATCAAAAAGTTTTCAAATTGTATGCATGGAGAAAACGTTTATTTTAAATATCAATTCAGTTCAAACGTCGTCTGCCTTTTTAAAGACAAATTTATTCAAGCTGAGCTCAAGTTACAAGAGGTCAGACATGGTTTTTTCTGGGGAATTTTAACATTAATTACACGAAACATATTTAACGTCGCAGAAAAGTTCCTAGATTTTTTCCAATATCTTTGTCAGGATGTCACAAACTGTTTCTGTCAATTGACAATGTGCATTGCTTTTAATGTTATTAGCACTGAGAATTATAAAAAGTCTGAAAGGCATTTCAGAATTAGATTTACCGTAAAATTCTGTATTTTGGGCATTTCAAATACCAGGAATATAAAATGAACCAAATCTAGTAAATCTCTATAGTTTTCGGATTTCATCCTTCCTCAAGAAAATCGTCGATAATCCGACTTTCACGTTGAGTTTTTATGATTATCTCGATCCATGATTTTTTTTTATACTTTAGGAGCCATCTTAAAAGGTATTTATAGTGCTAGTATTCCGTAAACAAATGATGCAATTCCTAAACAAACGATATGAAGTCTCAAACATGTATCCTCTATAAGCACCAGAATTAATTTGAAACGTCATGTTGCATATTTATCTGATTTTTATTTCATATGCTGAAATAACCCCATGAATCGCAGAAATAATACTATTCTATTTTATTGACGAGCGATGCAATGATGGCCAATTCAAGTCGTTTAAAAAAAATTTAAAAAGGCACTTTAGAAACATGATTATTAAGGACAAAAACTTAGATTTTTTAGGTTAATTTAGACCATTATTGAACATTTCCTACAATTTTAATACCTTGCATAAACAAATGCACTTAATATGTCCTTCTCCTTTTTGTAAGCCTCGTTTTAGCATTAAAGTTACATAAATCATTAAAACCTTTTCGGGGATGTTAAGCAATGCTCCAAATTAATCTCATACTTATATCGGATATGCACTGGTCTTCCTTGAACTATTTTGGATTGGGAGTGTCTATTAAATGGAGTTTGAAATGCTCCAACTGGCTGCCATGGTAACCAATGTAACATAGATCAATATTCATAAATTTGTATTATTTTTGTGATTCATAGGTTGATAACTTTGGTAATTAGTTATCAACTTTCGTGATGATTTTGATTTCCCCATTGTGAACTTTCCCTTTCTTAGCAGCAATATACCTACCTCTCCAGCCTATGGAGTGTACATTTCACAGTTGATTCGTTACTGTCGAGCTTGTAGTTTGTACAGTGATTTTTTGAACAGAGCAAAAACACTGTCCCAAAAGCTGCTTTGTCAGGGATTTGTTCAACCTTTGTTAATTTCATCCCTCAAGAAATTCTATGGCCGTCACCATAGCATCATTGAAAGATATGACGTGTCAGTATCCCAAATGAAAGTGGACATTTTCAGCTAGATTCACGTCTTCCCGGATTTGACTACCGACTTTGACATTTTCCCGGATTGAATCACTCACAGTGTGACGGGTGCTGTTAACAGAGCAGGACATGCTTACCCTTCCGGAGCACCTGATGTCACTCTCAGTTTCACTGGAGTTCACACTGTGAGTGCCTTTGTTCTGAATGTTGTGGTTTCTGGTTCTGTGCTTTGTGTCTGTCTGGCGTCATTGTTTTTGTGTCTAACGTCATTGTTTTCTGTGTTCTCGTTTTTGCCCTGTCTTTGGACTTCGATTTTTGTGAATGTCACCCCTTTGTTCCTTCGGTATTCTACTGCCGTTGTTTCAGAATAAATATTAGCAAAATATGTGACTTGCCTTCTCTAAACCTGCATACAAATCGCTTGGTCATTACAGAAAATTTTCCAATACAAATGTATTAAGTAATAGTTAGGGATCTCGGGCATATTGACCAGACCTTTTCTTACGAGGCACTTTAGTTCAATTAATTACTCTGAAACATACTTTTGCTGAGTCTGACTTAAACACCACCAGAATTAGAAAATACAAAACATGATATAAGTTTAGAAATTAAAACTGACCTTCCGCTATTAAAATAAAATATTCTCCTCGCATTCATTAATTATAGTTTTCATAACGAGAAAGAATTGTATATCAATGGATATCAACTAGAGTTATGTAATTTCAAAATATAATAAACGAGCCTTTGGCGAGTTTATTGTATTTGAAATTACATAACGAGAGTTGATATTCAGCGATATACAATTTTTTCGAGTTGTTAAAACTATTTCTCTTATGATTTTCATAATATTCAGTGCCGAGCTGCTGTTTTCGTTTCAAACAACAACACCGTTGCTAGGTAACGTCAATCACGGTCAACGAGATTTCACCTTGGTCGAATAAAAACGTCGAAAAAATAATAGCACATCACGCATGATGTGTTATTACTTGACGCTCGACCAATGAAATTCCTGTAAAAGCGATTCAACAAGTTCATATCTAACTCCAGCTTCAAAGTCTCGTTATGTACCACAAATAACTATTCTTGCAAGGAATAGATAATAAGCGTGCATCATAAGAGAATCAATTATAAAATGTCTTGTTAGTTCTACATAAAGTTTTCTTTTATATTGATCTTGTGTCCGATATTTGTCGATTTTTATTCTATAGATATCGACTATGTTGTAAAAAGTCTGCGATACTTTATATATATTTGCTTATGTATTCGTCAACCCAAATCGTAGCGGCGAGATTAAATTAAAGCCTTTTGATCACCTTGATATGACAGAAAAGTAGCTAAGGTTCGATCCTAAGACTATTTTTTTCCTTCATTAAACTTGAACTTCATCTAGTATTTAGTTCAAACATTACAGAAGATTAAAGTTAAGCAAACCACATTTAAATGAAAATGCATAAAAAGTAATAGGATAGAAGTTATTAATTCGAAGTGAAAATTTGGGGTAAGTAAATAATTTGAGGTAAATTATTTAAGGTACTCGAAATCGAGAGAATCAAAGGAAAGACAAAGGATAGTTGGAATAGTCTAGGGTATTTACAACAATTACAGCGTCTTCAATAACATAAAAACATCCTAATAATTCAATATAAATTCCTCAGTGGAAAGATGTTCTCGATAATATCACATCCTAAGACTTTAACTCAGTTGGTCTTTGACTTCAGACGCATATAATTTATCTTTCAAGACCTGTATAAGCATATTTACATGCTTATCCTGGGGATTAAATAAGATTTCCAAGTTTGTCGCTGTTTTCAGACGTTATATATATCAGCATGAAATAGAAAACATCAAACATAGAAAATATTGAAAGAAATAAATACAAATTAAAAAAATTATCAATTTAAGGATTCATACTATTAAAACAGATAGCATACCAGCAAGTTCCAAATATCAAAAATCCAAACGAAAGAGAAAATGTGTATGGAAAACAAAATCATTCACAAATGACAATGTGGTAAATTTGTCATCAACCCCATTGAGCAAACATGAAGACCAAGTTTTAAGAAAGAGTTTGAATTTTTATCCCATTCCACCCAATGTAAATTGACTTCAGTTGGAAGAAGACCTAGCCGCTTTTGCCATACGTCTCCTACTAAAAGAACATTTCAGCAATTTAGAGAAGAAAAATCTTGCAGAAGCCGGACTCGGAAGATGAGGATGCACCCATAGTCATACCAAGATTTGAAAAGAAAAGTAAATGGAACCCACCCAAAAGTAAAAATAAAAACTTAGAAACTTTTATCGGTTCAATTAAATCTGATGTCAACAACAGTATAACGAATAGAAAGCAAAAAATATTACAAGGGAAGAAAGAACAGCAGTTAATCGTTAAAAAGCCGAAATGATATTGTGATTAAACCGGCAGATAAGGGTGGCAGTTGTAGTTCTGAACACATCTGACTACATCAAAGAAGGGAACAGACAGCTTTCAAACAACAAATTTGATCAAAAATTAAGTGCTGGTCATACAAGTATAATAAGGGAGGAAATTAAAACCGTGCTAGGAGAAATGTATGACAAAAACGAAATTGATGGCGATACTTTTGATTATCTGTTACCAGATGAAAACTCTAAAGCTGGTAGTTTTTATATGCTCCCAAAAATTTATAAAGAGGATAACCCCTGAAGACCTATTGTTTCGGCTAATGACCATCCAACAGAAAAGATCTCTGAATTTATTGACTATCACTTAAGACCTCACGTAAGAACACTCCCTTCGTTTATCCAAGGTACGACCGACTATCTTAGGAAAATGGAAGCACTCAATCCTCTTGTTAAACTTTTGACACTGATACTGAAAATCAATATTTCATTTTTAATAATGAACACTTTCTTCAGATCAATGGAAAAAGTATGGGCACAAAAATGGCCCCGTCATATGCAAATATATTTATGGGTAATTTGGAAAACCGACTTCTTTCTAGTGCTCCATATGAGCCATTCTCGTGGTTCCGTTTTATTGATGATATTGACATGAAATGGACTGAAAGTGAAGAACATCTACAAATTTTCACCCAATACTGCAATGCATCCGAGTATAGAGTTTACATACGAAACATCATCAGAAAAAATTTCATTTTTAGACACTACAACCATTCTAAAAAACGAAGCTATGATAATGGACCTCCACACAAAGAAAACTGAAAAACACCAATTTTTATCTCCTTAAAGTTGTCATCCAAAACACATCACTCGGGGAATTCCGTACAGCCAAGGGCTCCGAATCAAACGAATTTGTTCTAACGAAGCTAAATTCAACCAAAGAATAGGTGAATTGAAAAAGCACCTTAAAGCTCGGGGATATAACAATCACCTAATAAAAGAATCATTCGAAAAATTACGAAATGTAGACCGAACCAGCCTCCTACGCTACAAAGAGAACCCCGCTTGTTATTACGTATCATCCTGTCCCTTGTCCCCCTGTTGTTTAATTCGAAAGACTTAGGAACTTGAAAGACATACTGGTGTCATCAACTTTGAATAAAGCAGAAACGTTAGATCAAGGTTGCTTTATTCCCTGTGGAATGAAAAAATGTTTATGTTGCAAAGCTGCTGATATCAAAAACACTTTGTTACAAAACAACGTTACAAAATATTAACAAATTCTAACTGTAAATCAAAAAAATTTAATCTATATTCTTACAGGCGGGGCATGTAAAATCAAATACGTGGGAGAAACTGAAGACAACTTTAATCTCAGATTCAACAACCACAGATCGTTTTTCAGAAACAACAGGAATTGTCCACTCACACGACATCTGAGAAACACTGGACACTCTTTCGATGAGCTAACATTCCAAATCATCGACGTGAATTCCAACTGGAACAAGAAAGAAAGGAGAAAAAAAAGAGAAATTTTGGATGTTTCAATTAAGAACGCTTGAGCCTGATGGTCTTAATGAAAAGAATTCAAAAACTTTTAAGTAAAACACAGAACGAGAAATATTTTTGATAAGAAATAGATTATGAAGATTTAATTTGATTGGTTGATTATAGATACAAATTCAAATTAAAAAATGTTTGTTGGTTTATGAATTTGAGAAAAATTGTTTATATAGCGTCTGACTGATTGTACATCTTTTGTAAGTCGATATGTGCCTGTTTGGCCATTTTGATCTTATCACGATCTTAACATGCTTAACATAATTTTGTTAAGACAAAGTAAGATATTCAGTCATATTTCAAGATAATTGCTTTCAAGGACGATCAAGAAATATTCATTTTATCAAGATCAAACAAGATAAATGCTTTCAAGGGCAAACAAGATGTGTTAAGTTTGTAACGACCAAACAAGATCAAATCGATATCTTGTTTGATCTTAACAAACTTAACTTGTCTTGATCTTTCCTGGACTCAAGTAACAAGTGGATCTTATTTTATCTGAAACTTTCTTAACACGTCTTGATCGTCCTTGAAATCAATTATCTTGAAAACCAGCTTAAAATCTTACACTGTCTTAACAAAATTGTGTTAAGCCTGTCAAGATCGTGATAAGATCAAAATGGCCAAACAAGATCCTAACATATCTGCTAGTGATATACTACACTGTAATATTTTAGTTTTGTCTTTGTTGCTAACGTTTGTGATACCGATTTGTCATTGTTATTGTCCGAATACTAAATATATACATAGAAGCTATTCAAACTTTCACCTTGGTATTGTTTGGGGTTTAGAGAAGTAACCGTACCATGGATTTTAATTGGTTTTTCTGAGGGTTAGAAAATGACATTAACCAATCAGTCACAAAGCAGATCTTCAACACCCTATTTTTTACTGGCTTTGTGACGGGTGCCATGCGTGGAGCAGATAATGCTTACCCTTCCGGAATACCTGATGATACCTCAGTTTTTATAGGGGTTCACACTGCTAGTGCTTTAGTTTTGTGGCGTTCTTGTTCATTTTTGTTTATTTGCTTTGTCTTTGTCATACTGTCTCAAGTCTTGTTGCTATGAGTTGCCTTCATGTTGGATTTCTGATTTTTGAATTTCCCCATTCCTTTTCTTGCTTCGGTATTCGTTTGCCGATGTATTTCATCTGCTAGGGGCCCAGCTGACCATATAGACTCAGACATGAAGGTACACCCCCGTACTGTATGAACAGAAATTACTTGTCAACTCTGCAATTAATCATTTACCCCCAAAAAATATGTTGACATGAGTATATGATTCACTATTTGTATTGGGGTGGGGGGGGGGGGGTAATCAAACAAAGCACTATGAATACCTGCAAACATACAAAGTTATCAAAGAATTATAATTTTATGTTTTGGTATAAATAATATATTATCAAAACAAAATTGTTTTCTCTCAGAACTTTTCAAATATAGTTTGAATTTTGTTTGCAACAAAACCCTGTATAAAATATGATTTTAACATCATTGATATATCTTTGACAATCACTACTCCGTATATTGATTTAATCATAATTATGATATACATAACTACTATATATGTGAAATTAAAAGGCACATGATGTAAATTTAGTGTTATTTAGACTTAGTCTATGAAAGTATACCAAAACAAAAGGACAAAAATTAAAATTATACTGTATGTTTTTTAACAGAAATATTTGAAATATTTGGCTGGCTCATTTTAGTCTATTCTCCTTGTCCAAGTGTACATATTAGCAGGGACCAAGTGGCCAAGCTTAGAATCCTAAAATTTTGAATTAGCTCCAATCTGTGTACCAGTAGCCAAGCACTGAAATATCCCAAACATTGGTTGCCAGTAGTTTTCAAATCAAATCAAATAATTTTATTGGACATAAGCACAGTTTACATGACATGTGGTATGTAATCAAAAGTAAAAAAAAAAGAAAGAAAGAATACAATAACAAAATAATAAAGAAAAAGTATTCAGAGTAATAAAGTATGACATATATGTTTAATATGTATATCATATTATTTAGTATCTGGGGAAGTTTTAGGTTTACAGAATTATGGGTTAATGATCTGAACTTTTTATAATATCAGGGCCCAACTAGCACCATCTCATCGGCCATATGTGACATATGTTGTTTTTTCTTCTTTTAAGTTTGCAAATCCAGCATTATTTAAAAACTGATTTTCCATTCCGGCCGTCACACTTCAAGGGGTAAGACCATATGGCATAACATGGCAGTGTTGGGCAGGTACCCATCCATCTTTCCCTTTGATTTCTCCAGGGTTATAATAATAGTATGATACAAACAATAATCATATGAACATAGCAATAAGCACATGGAGGTACTATAACAAGCTGTCATAAATTTTACGTTGGGTAAACGAGCAAATTTAATGTGTTTTATGTCATCAAGGTCAAAAAGTCGCCATTTTTACACAATGTTTTAAGCTAGTTCAAGTATACAACTCCGGTGGGAACTACATTTTCTCAATTAAATGTTTGATCCAATAATGACATGTTCCGTAAAGGACAGTGATTTGTTTGTACACAATTGCACAATTTACTATTAATCCATCTGCCCTCTCCTCCACTTCGTCTGCTGTTTTGCTTTCATCCTTCCCATAATGCATCTGGCCGATTTCACCATAAAGCGGAAGTTGACGAAACTACGAAGTTTCTTATTATCTACCCGTTTTTCGTTGGAGTCTCTTCAATATTCGGTTACTTTGCGAATTTTTACATATTGAAGTATAACCACTCGAATAGTCTCTAGACTTTCAGTTATATCAGGGTAACCACCTGTCTGTGGTTATCGATTAAAATTTTCGATGTCCTGTCATTGGCTGATAAACTTGGTGTCTTACGCGATCGGATAAGAAATTTCATGTCTACTAACAAGTGTGAAAACTGTAATCTGAACATTGAAGCTCTAGCAACATTTCTGACGACGTTTTCAGAGGACTGAAGCTGAAAATAACAATCGTCTGTTATTCTTCATAATGGGCATGTTGAAAACTGCCTCTCGAAAACTACATAGGAGGTAGTTATCGACACAAATATGTATTTTTGTGTGGAAATGATAACTGCATGTCAGAATGACAAGATTTTATACAAGTATAAAAAATCATGTAACAACTACTTTGCACGTCAAGTAGAACAATGGATATTGATCTAAAATAGTTACATTTTGAAAGAGACATGGAAAGGGCTAATGCATGTTACATTTGAATTTGTCCTATGGACACAACTGTCTTGTATAATTGTTTATTTCTCGATCACTGAGGTATTAAGTTGGTTGCAAGGATATATTTTTATTATGATTTTTTGTTTAGTTATACCCTCATAAGAAGGGAAACGGGGAATGTGTCAAAGAGACAACGACCCAAATGGGAGTAATAACAACTCAAAGCCACAACAAGATCTTCAATGAACGGTTAGAAAACCCCACACCCAACGGCAGGTCGGAGTCGGCCCCTGAATAAAGAGTAATCAAGTTCAGCGAAATAAACATCATCATAGACTCCTATAGACATAAATTAAACTAACTAGAAAAAAACAAGACACACAAAGGCTTAATACATTTCCTGACTTAGGACAGGCGCAAACCTGCTGCGGCGGGGTTAAACTAGTTTTATTGGGCCCAAACCTTCCCCCTGGCTAATGTGATAAATTAATGTAAACATCAGTAACAACAGCAAAATTCAGTAAGCCACAGGACTGAGTCAGTTGTGAAAATTTAACTGAAAGAGCAAAATCAACGGACATAAACATGAAATCACAAAAGAATACTAGCAATTAACTGACATGCCAGCTCAAGACCCAATACCAATTGACAAATAAAATTATGTACCCTGAGTATACAGCTACAACCAAGATCCCTTTCCGTGAGGAGTTTAGCATAATGATTCATGCATATACCAGAATACATAAACAGAAAAGAGCATTCGTCCTTAACAGAAAGGAAACTTCAACTTATGGGTAAACCTCAAACTATCCCCCTTTTCCATGATCAGTGAAGAATGTAGTTGGTTGCATGGGAAAATAATTATAATATTTTTTGTTTATTTATATCCTAATGTATATGAAGAGTCATGATAATTTCATGCATCTTTTGCAGAAAAAAAAACTTCAAACTGAGGGTAAACCACACAATCACCCTTTTTACCGTGATAATTGAGTCATGAAGGTGATAGCATTGGTAAAATTTACTTTTACGTTTTTTTAATTAGATACTATTGTGTATTTATACAAATATTAATGATAATGGCATGCAGATTGTGGCATGAAATTATAATTTTTAGCCATTGTAGGTGTTTCCTGTTGTCCCTTTTATTTCATCCTTCAAAAACATAAACCTGTGGGTAAACCTCATACTATCACGCTTTTTCTGTGATCAGTGAAGCATGAAGCTGGTTGCATGGACATATTTTTTTTACATTTTTTAAGTTTTTAATGATAATTGCATACATCCTTCACAGAAAAAAACCTCATCCTCTGGATAAACCTCGTAAGTTTCAGTGAAGCTCATTTAAAGCATGCATTTGGGTTGTTGATATTCCCCCAAAAAAATTGTTAGATATGTATTCTTTTGGTTTGTACGAGTGTTCGTTTAAAAATGACAGGATATCAGCAATACATGTTAACATATTTTTTGCTTGCGTTATTTTTGTTCGTGTCACAGTAACGTAGGAATCATCATACCCATATATTTCTCAATACTTTGATATTGTTTTAATATGGTGGTCAAATAATAGAATTTGGGGAAACTTGAAAAACAATTTATGAATTGCAAGTCTGATTGTCATAAGTGGTTCCACAGATCAGCACTGCTTATTGAGTAACATAGGAATCATTTATTATATCTGATGGTAGATCTAGACAAGAGATGGTATTTCATCAAATATTTGTTATCAAATTGACGGGACCACGTAAACTTTGCTTCATAGGTAATTTCCGTAGAAGTATTAGAAACATTTTTTCACTTGTCATTAGGTAACGTAGGAATCGGTCACGTAGGATTTTTTTTTCAAGTTAAGAAAGTTTTATCAAAGATCGATTGTAGTTTCTTCATAAAGAAATAGTAGAAATTCATAAATGCTTTGATTCTTTAAGGACCCAACATTTTACTCTGATCCCTTCATATAATTTTGATAAAGCATAGGTAAAGTAGGAGATTTTCTTATTTGGAAGTGTTTATGAGTTCAATACTTTTTTTATAATTAAAGATTACTTTTGATTTCATATTGTTAGAAAGCATATCTTTTGAAACTATAACGGATACCTTTCACATCAGCTTTTTAATTTTTCGAATAAAGAAAGTAGCGTTAAACCTCTACTTTTTCTAAATCATCACCATGAAAAGAAATATAACAAGCAAAATTTTGTGAAAAAGTCATACAGAAAACCCCACAACTTCCCAACACCAGTAAGAATTAACTGTCTGCCACTTTTAGCAGACCCTTTTCTTTACTCGTACGACGCCAAGTTCTTAAAAGAGCTTACACAAAGGACACAAAACATTTAGCACAGTACTTTAATTTCATCTTCCGCTAAATAGACGATGTACTTTCTCTAAATAACCTTACATTTAAGGAAAATCTATCCCAATTACCTTGAAATTAAAGAAACAACTGATACGCCTACTTCAGCTTTACCTGGATCTTTTGTTGTATATTGACTAAGATTGATGTTTGAAATCTAAGCTATACGACAAGCGTGACGATTCTAATTTCCAAATTTTGAACTTTCCCTTTCTAAGAAGCAATATACCTGCCTCTCCAGCCTATGGAGTTTACATTTCACAGTTGATTCGTTACTGTCGAGCATGTAGTTGGTAGAGTGATTTTTGAATAGAGCAAAACACTGTCCAAAAAGCTTCTTAGTTAGGGATTTGTTCAACTTTTGTTCATTTCATCCCTCAAGAAATTCTATGGCTGTCACCATAATATCATTGAAAGATGAGACGTGTCAGTATCCCAAATGAAAGCGGACATTTTCAGCTAGATTCACGTCTTCCCTGATTTGATTACCGATTTTGACTTTTCCTAGATTGACTCACTTACAGTGTGACGGATGCTGTTAACAGAGAAGGCTATGTCTACCCTTCCGGAGCACCTGACGTCACTCTCAGTTTCAATGGAGTTCAGACTTTCAGTGCCATGCTTTTGATTTATGATCTTCCAACCAAACGTTTAGATTTTATATGCACTGATGAGACATAAGTTGTCGAAATGCGCATATGTAGAATCTAAATTTACAGTAACTTAGATATTTAGTTATTTGAATGTTGTGTTTTCTATTTCTGTGCTTTGTGTCTGTCTAACCTCATTGTTGTCAGTGTTGAACGTCATGGTTTTCTGTGTCCTCGTTTTGGCCATGTCTTTGGACGGCGATTTTTGTAATTTCCACTCCTTTATTCCTTCGGTATTCTACTTCCGTTGTTTACAATAGATTGTGATATTTTACTTATTGCCGACTTATTTAATTTCTTTTATTAACAAATGTCAGAAAAAAATCTGAACACTGTACTTTTATTCATTAATATTTTTTTTTCAAAACGCCGTTACTTTTGTAAACCATAAATGCATGGTTTAAATGAGATTGACTGACTATCATTCTTTTTTACCGTAATTATTGAAGCATAAAGTTGGTTGTATATGTAAATTTGTTTACGATTTTTGTTCAATTTGACACTTCTGTCTATGTATATAAAGTTTAATGATCATAGCATACATCCTTCACAGATTATTCTACTATTTCAGATATTTTTTATTCACCTGCAGACGTCAAGGACATATTACCCCAGATGGTTACGTCTGACGTTTAGTTATGTACTTGTTTAATGCCTGATATACTGAATTAAATGCAAGAATTTGTAAAATATATACTCTACATCACTTTAACTAGGACATTTCTTTTGTGCATTGCTCTGCACCTGAATCAGTTCTTAGGGGCTCCGGCTACAACGCTAACAGGCGGTGTATATGGGGATTGCCATCATAACGCGAGATTTTTAGGTCATAAAGCCTAATTGCGAACTATTGAACCAAACCGTGCCGAGAAATACCACACTAAAAAGATCTCTTCTTTATTTGTTCTAAGGAGAACAGGTTTTACTTGGAGTCGTATAGAATGCTAAATTTCCTGCTCCTACCAATTTCTCACCTTTTCAACTTGCAATCACAACTAACAGCTGTGGTTGTCGTTCTTTCTTCTTTTAATTTTGTTATTTTGTTTTCTGTTTTCTTTATTTTTATTCTTGTCATGTAAAACTGAAATATTGCTTACCGGATGTTGAACTGTATCAATCTGTTATGCGCTGTATTCAGTATCTTTCTATGGTCTTCTGAATGTTTCGTTTTTAGCTGCAGTATCAAATGATCGCAATGGGCATTAGGCCATGGGCTGAAATCACTTTCCGTGCATCCCCCGACTTCCCATCTAGACCGATTTTTTTCAGTTCTCCTATATCCCCTCTTCAAAATAAAACATGTTAACACGAACATAACCTGCACGCATAGACAGTAAAGGGTCACTTTTATAGTCCCCCACGAAAAATTCTTGTATGATAAGTAATATGTAATAAAATTTGGTACCAAATTAAAGCTAATTTAATATCCTTTACAATGAACTCAAATTTTGGCACTTTACGCCATTTTTATGATCTTGGGATACAGAAAATGTAGCCCTCCCCTGCAAAAAAAATGCGAAAATGACAATTTTAGGCTGTCAATTCCTTTCAGGTTAACAACCATCGTCATTTGATCTAGTTTTTATGCTTATTTATCTGTTATGATACAATATTGGAAAATAAAACCGTTAATGTCCATAAAATTTTGATTTTCGGTATAAAATTTTTGAAAAAAATATGCAACATTGTTATATTCAATGCAGATTTTGTGTGTTTTGGTTATTTTTCTGTGAATATAGTAAAAAAATGACTATCATAGGGAAAATTTGTTGGGATAGGGTAGGTTTTTCGGTATTTAGAGTCACATTAAACAATCCTTGTTTTTCTAAATAGTGTTTTAAGACAACTAATGTATCGCTTACAACAATTAAATGGCATAGTTGCAGATGAATCCTCCAGATTTGACATATTTTACGATTTAACAATGAACTTAGAAGAAATCTGAAATGTTGAATTCCCATCTTTCATCAGTTTGGGTCAAATATTGAGTTTAAGTCAACAAATGGCTGTTAAAATACCGCATCATGATGTAATTCATGCAGCATTGTCATATATAACACACATTTTGGGTGTTCTAGTTATTTTTATGCGAACTTAGACAAAAAATTGACAAATTTTAGTGAAAATTTGTTGGGGTAGGGGTAAGATTCTCCGTATTCAGAGTCACTTAAACACCCCTTGATATTCTAAACACTGTTTTAAGGCAACTCATGTATTGCTTAGAACAATTAATTGGCATATCTGCAGATATATCATACAGATTTGCCATATATAACGGGTTAACAGTGAACTTTGGCCAAATCTGAAATGTTGAAAAATTCCATTTTTCATCAATTTCAGGCACAATGTTAAGTTTAAGTCAACCAATGGCTGTTAAATTACCGAATTGGGATGTAATTCAAGCAACATTGTCATATTCAACACACATTTTGCGTGTTTGAGTTATTTTGTTGCGAACATAGACAAAAAATGACAATTTTAGGGAAATTTTGTTTGGGTAGGGGTAAGATTTTCGGTATTTTGAGTCACATGAAACACTTCTTGTTTTTCTTAACAATGTTTTCAGACAACTAATGTATCGCTTAGAAAAATTGATTGGCATATTTGCAGATACATGTATATCCTCCAGATTTGGCATATATAACGATTTAACAGTGAAATTTGGGCAAATCCGAAATGTTGAAAATTCCCATTTTTCATCAATTTTAGGCAAAATATTGAGTTTAAGTCAACAAGTGGCTGTTAAAATACGAAATCATGGTATAATTGATGAAACATTGTCATAAACAACACACATTTTGCGTGTCCTGGTTATTTTTATGCTAACATAGACAAAAAATTGACAATTTTACAGTAAATTTGTTGGGGTTAGGGTAAGTTTTATTAATGCATGATGTTTATATTACATAAGAATGGCCATTATTTGTAATAGTTGTAAAGCACATTTATTATATAGAGGACGGTGAAAGATGGAAATTTCTCAGTGAAATAAAAGTGATAATTAACTGTGAAATTATTTTCCATAATTTCACTCTAGGAAGTGACGTCACAATAGACGTCGTCAACGTTGTTGTTAAGAAAACGTCTCAGCGGATAAACATGGAAAACGTAGTTCATGAAACAACGGCAGTAGAATACCGAAGGAAAAGAATCTTGAATTAAACCATTAAATATGCGAGAACTGATCTATATAAAAAAACAATAACTAATCCTAGATTCTGACTATCGAAAATATTCAACTCATGATCGAAAAACATTGTACTTCACTCATGCGCTACGCGCATTCGTGAATTACTGCGTTGTTCGATCATTCGTTGAATATTTTGCGGTAATCAGAATCTCGGATTAGTTATAGTATAAATAATAAGCTTTCACTTGATACTTACTTTAAATGATATTTGTTTACTAAAAAGTAATATAGGGCAAAATAATGACAAAACGTATTCAAAATCGGAAATATTCAAAGATCCATTTATTTGGTCTATTTGAAAATAAAACTTTGGTCATTAAAAATATGTTAACATTATGTTAACATGTTTTATATTCAAGAAAATAGATTGGAAAAACTTCAAACAATTTTCAGAATTGGGAATCGAAATGCACTTCGGATTCTTTAGAAAATCAAACTTACGCAATTTCAATGAAAATATCTAAATTTTCCTCAATATTTCATAGAGATAGGGGTACGTTTAATGGCGCTATGGAACGTATTGGGCATAAAAATTGTAAAAATTTGGATTCTTTGTAAAGCTTAAACAATAGGCAATAATTTGATGCATCATTTATATTACTAGGTAGCATTTGGTCAACATTCTGAAGGAACTGAAAGAAAAACTTGAACGAAAAAGGAAATTTTCCTAAATTGCGGTAGGTGGGTTTAAAAATTGGCCCTATTCCACCAGTGCGTGCAGGTTATGCTCGTGTTAACATGTTTTATTTTGAAGAGGGGATGTATGCGGATTTGAAAAATGGGTGGGGTTGAAAAGTTGGGGGATGCACGGGGGGTTATTCCAGCCCATGAACTACATCTGCAGAAGTTAAATTAACGAAATTTTTGGTACTGTTTTTTTTTAATTACCAGTCCATTTTTATTTCTGCCCTTAACCGATCATATGAATATCAATACACTAGTCTTGAAGTTACTTTGAATTAAGTTCCTGCAAATATGCAATTTGACAATGTATGTCTTTTCAGGTCGGATCAAAATAAAATCCATAACTAAACTACATTGTAAGTGTTGAAGCTGACAGAAAACAAATTACCAATTACATGTAGATCTAAACAGAAAAACAAATTATAACTTAAGAGCAGATCTATGCAAGAGGTAGATACGCCTAGGTTTAAAACCTTTTTTTCTAAAATTTACAAGTTTCCTAAATATCCAAATAAATAACAAAATATTGAAGTTATTGTTAATTAATTTTCTGCATTTATCACATTTCGACAACGTATGTCTCATCAGTGCAGTACAAACCTTAACATTTTGAAGTCATTTAACCGAAACACATGTAAAAGCTGAAGATAGAGAACAAATAACCAAAAGGATGTAAAAAGAAAACCCAAATTCTGCTAAGGAGAGAGCTATATGTATGCAAGAGGGAAATACTCCCTACTTCTAAACAAAATTTTGTAAAATTTTGATATAGCAAGTCTCATTACAATCGATTTTCGTCTCAGCACCGAATATGAAAAAGAAAGGAAATGGGGTAAATGTCAAGAAGACAAAATCCCATATCCTGGTTAAAACGACCAAAAAGAAAGCATCTAGGGTCACCGTACGGTCTACTACACAGCGAGGAAAATCATACCATATAGCAAGCCCTAAATGGCCCCAAAAAGGAAAAAATGAATAAATCAATGGAGACAAACCACATCCAATAACCCAAATATCTAGAAACTAAACTTTTATAAGAAGACAAGGACAAGCCTATGACCAACATATTCCTGACTTGAGACGGGCGCAAAAATTGCGATGAGGTTAAACTCGTTTTCTTGGATCCAAACCCTCCCCCTATGTGTGGTGAATGGCTAAAAATAAATACACGAAAAGACTCACAGTAAAAATCAAACTAGAAAAAAGTCCAACTTATCAAGACGAGTACCCTTACAATGAAGTACATAAAACATGAAGACAATACACACAGGTACTGTCCGGACAAATGCTCGCAGTAACTGACAGCTAGATAAGGACATAATTTCCGTTGACTATGATATCAAGCCTTCTTACATATGAAATTTCAATTGAAATACTTCTAAATAGATTTGGTATAACAACATCATCAATTATGAAAGAAGAACATGATATTGTGCAATGCCAAATACTGCCAATATGAAAAATGGAAGTGTAAACAAAAAAACATCGATGTCGGACTATTTGATCAGCTAGTGGGCAGACTTAGGATGATACGGCATAGTACAATCTAAGCAAGAACTCTTTATTTTTCTTATATATGGTGTACTTATCCAACTTATCAAGACGAGTACCCTTACAATGAAATACATAAAACATGAAGACAATACAAACGGGCACTGTCCGGACAAATGCTCGTAGTTACTGACAGCTAGCTAAGGACATACTTTCCGTTGACTAAGATATCAAGCCTTCTTCCATATGGAACTTCAATTGAAATACTTCTAAATAGATTTCGTATAACAACATCATCAATTATAAAAGAACATGCTATTGTGCAAAGCCAAATATTGTCAATATGAAAAATTGTTTTAAATTTAGTTACGGTGTAAAGCATTTAGGAGATGATCAATATTTTTGCCAACAAAAACCAGAAGTAAAGATTTAACAACGATGCTGTATTTATATCCTTTATGAATAAGTCTGTTCAACGCATTAATAAGTTTGAAAGGACAATTTTTGAATTTATGCGCTTTGTAAATGATATTTCCACAAAGGTTTGGATGTGAAATGTCCTGTTGTATAAGAGCCTTGCGTGTAGAACCAAATTTTCTTAACAGGTTAATTTATCTTTAATAAAATTTGGAGAATGTTTTATCAATTTATGTTACCTAAACCATAGATACAGAAGGTTTCCCAAGAACTGACTACTGGGTTGGTGAATACCCTCGGGGAAAACCCGTCAACATGCAGAGGCATCGACCCAGTGGAAATAAATATCAAAATAATATGGGGATTTTGACCAGCTAGTGTGTGTTATGGTCACATGTTTATTTACTCCATATCCGTTCGTAACAACGGCAGTAGAATATGGAAGGAACAAAGGAGCGAAATTTATAAATATCGAAGTCCAAAGACATGACCAAAATGAGGACACAGAAAACAATGACGTTAATCAAAGAAAACAATGACTTTTAACAGATACATTAGAAGCCAAAAAAATTGACAAGTATCACCTTTTTGGACATAAGCAAGGCTTTTGATACAGTGTGGATCAAAGGTCTGGTTTATAAATTAGAAAAGTACGGAGTTAATGGTTAATGAAGAGTTACCTTTCTACTCGTACTCAGAGAGTAATGATAAAAGGTGCAATTTCTAGAACGGGCGAATTGAAGTCAGGTGTGCCCCAGGGGTCTGTGCTTGGCCCCTTGTTATTTTTAATCTTTATAAACGATATTACTGATGATATAGTGGGCTTGGATCGTTTATTTGCGGATGATACGTCAATAGGTCATGAAGCATCCGATATGTCATCGTTGAAAGATAGATAAATTTTGACCTGGATGTTTTAAACGAATGGTCAAGTAAATGGTTGATGAAATTCAACTCAAATAAAACAGACATTATGGTGTTTGATATAAGAGGGACTGAGAGTAATGTATCTTTTAACTTTGATCAAGCTACACTTCATCCTATTGATATTCATAAACATTTAGGACTTGTGTTTAGCAGTGACTGTAAGTGGACAAAACATATAGATAAAATAATTGAAAAGGCTTCACGACAACTTAATGTGTTAAGAAAATTAAAATATACGTTAAAAAGAGAGTATCTAGAAAAGATATATCTGACGTTTATTAGACCAGTTCCGGAATCTTCATCGGAATTATGGGATAACTGTGGACAAGTAAATTCTAATCGATTAGAAAAGGTTCAACTTGAAGCCGCTCGTTTTGTAACTGGACTTCCGGTTTTTGCTAATATACACTCGATATATATGGAAATTGGTTGGGAAAAACTAAAAACAAGGAGGGAGGTAAAAAAGTTACTTTTATTTTATAAAATATTAAATGATCAAGCACCTAACTACCTAACAGAACTTGTACCACCTACAGTCGCTGAAAACAATAGTTATAATATACCAGCCCGTGTCTAGATTATCAATGTATCAGCAATCATTTTTCCTTCTGTTATAAAAGTTTGGAATTCGGTAGATCTGAACTTGCGCCAATTACCAACATTCACTTCTTTTAAGTTGAAAATTCATGAAAAGTATTTTCTATTAAAGAAAAAACGATCATATTTCTACCGTGGTGATAGATATACAAATATTCTTCACACCAGGTTAAGAAACAACTGTAGTTCGCTATAATTCAAATTTAGTTCCGAACTCGTCTTGTTTATGTGGTTGTTTAATTGAAAGTGTACAACATTATTTCTTGTCTTGTGCACTATATAATCAGATAAGAACTACCTTATTTACGGAGATTAATAGTTTAGATTTAGGCGAGACAGTTATCAATTTAGAATTGTTATTGTATGGAAATGAATTACTAAACGATGAAATTAACAAATCGGTATTTTTATGTGTACACAAATATATAAAAGATTCAAAACGATTTCTTAACAGTATTTTATTTTTAACTTAATAGGCATTTATACATTTGTCTTCTATTTAAAAGATCAATTACAACGAATACCAGAATGGTCACCTGGTCTACTTATTGCATGTTTTGAACATATGTTGTTTTCTTTTCTTTTGTTTCCTCTCAATGAAGCGTGTTAATATATAAAAGGAAAGTCATGTCTCTAAAATACTGCACAAGTACGTGAAATTAGTATGAAAAAAAGGGTACTTACATATTCAACTGCATAATTGTATTAGTAATCCACAATTGAAATTAATCTACATTTACTGATAATCACAAAATTCAACACACACGTACGTTTTCAAATCCAATTGGGTGTACTCGACTTGATAAATAAATTGCACGCTTCATTGGCATTAAAATTGTTTTCTTTTTTTCATTTTGATTTTCGTTTTCTTTTCATATATTTTTGTACACGCATAAATCTTTCCCTTTTCTTACATGCCTATTATATATATATATATATTTATTTAACATTGTGTATATTGTATTTACTTCGTGTTCAATATGTGTAATTTGTATATATAATGGAGAGGGCAATACTAAGTTGAAAAAGTTGTGCCCAATCCCATTGTTTAATATTTTTTGATCAATAAAATAAGTTTAAGCCAGCAGATACAAAGCACATAAATAGAAAAGACAGCATTAAAAAATAATGTAAAAAATCGATAACAGAAAACACCTACAATGACTGAAAATTATAATCACATGCCACAATCTGCTATGTAACTACACATGAAGAACACGAATAAGACAAATGACAAACGTAGACAACGATAGGAACTCGGGACAGCCGGACTTGGTACCGGCACTAGCAAAAGCCAGTGGTAGGGTTAAACCGGTATATTGGTACCCAAATCTCACAGGGAAAACTCCAGTGAAACTGAGAGTGACATCAGGTACTCCGGAAGGGTAAGCATGTACTGCTCTGTTAACAGCAACCGTCACACTGTGAGTCAATCAAGGAAAATGTCAAAATCGGTCATCAAATCCGAGAAGACGTGAATCTAGCTGAAAATGTCCATCTTCGTCAATAAACAACAAAAGATGCAGATACGAAGCTGAAGTAGGTGTATCAGTTGTTTCTTTAATTTCAGGACTATTTGGGATAGATCTGATGTAAATATTCCTTAAATTTGGGATTATAAAGAGAAAGTACATCGTCTATGTAGCGGCAGCTGAAATAAAAGGATTGGGCTAAATGTCTTTGTTTTCTTTGTGTACGCCCTTGTAAGAACTTGGCCTCGTACGAGTAAAGGAAAAGGTCAGCTAAAATTGGCGCACACTTAGTTCACATAGGAATTCTTATTGTCTGTTGGAAAACAACCTCCGAATTCAACAAAAATATTGTCCATTAAAAATTCTAATATTTTGATTACGTCAGTCTCAGTGTACTTCTTATTTGAATCGGTGTGGTTCTTTAAAAAAATATGTCTTGTCTTTCCCTACTACTAAAAAGGTGTATCTGCGTTCTCCATTTTTATTGCAGATACATTGATGTATTAAATCTACAATTACTGTTTTCAGTTTATTATGTGGTAAGGTTTTATAATGAGTAGAAAGTCAAAAGTTTGAATGCTATTGCAATGGATAAGACTGGTTGAGGACAGCTGTTCAAGGCGATCTAAGGAAGTTTATTAGAATCCACATTTGCTTCAATGCCATCTCTGACTGCGGTCAACAAGGTATTGATGAGCTGTGAAAGAGGTTTAGTTGTGCATCTGAACGACCCAGCAATGGATCTCTGTTTGTATTATGACAGTAGTATATAAGCACCGTTCAGTTCGGATTTGTCGAGGAGCTGGTCGAGGAGCGGTCGAGGAGATACTGTATTAATACTATATTAATGCCTTTGTATTTGTCGAGGAGCTGTCGAGGAGCTGATGTACTGTAGTAATGTCATCGACTTTTGGCTTCGCCATATATGTCTCGCCTTTAGCCTTGGTCTCGCCTATTCAAGTACTTATGTACTAATATTCGATGGCTTCGGATTAGTCGAGGAGCTATTGTTTTAATACTATATTCGATGGCTTCGGATTTGTCGAGGATCTATTGTTTTAATACTATATTGTATGGCTTCGGATTTGTCGAGGAGCTAATACAATATTCTAACACTTCCAATTTGTCGAGGAGTTATTGTTTTAATAGTATATTCTATGGCTTCGGATTTGTCGAGTTTGGCCTTGCCACGTGTGTCGCCTTTGTTTTGGTTTCGCCATGTAAGATGCTTTTATTATTGAAGTTTGGGTCTCGCTTTAAGTCAAAAATTCAAATTAGATATGCAAATGAGGTGTTACTAATTCAACCAGTTCCCACTAACTTTAATTCTAACCACAAACCCTAACATTTATGTAATAACAGTTACCCTAACCTTAATGTATATAACTAAAACCCTTATGTATATAACTATAACCCTTATGTATATTTCAGTAACCTAACCCTTATGTAAAGAACCTAACCCTTGTGTATATAACACTAACCCTAATGTATATAATAGCATATGGATGTAACAATTACCTTAATGTATATACCTAACCCTTTGGTATATAACACTAACCCTTATGTAATAATCCTAACCCTTATGTATATAACAGTAACCCTAACTCTAATGTATATAACAATAACATTTACCATTATCTAACCTTAACCATGATATAACTATGATCTAACTCTAATCCTAACCTTTTACCTTAACCTTTTGTTGTAGTGTTGTAAGATAACCAGTTATGACTTTGTTTAGATCTGTTATAACTAACGCCATCCAACTCATACTTACACT
>MJUU01069926.1:0-11095 GCA_002080025.1 Modiolus philippinarum | reverse complement strand
AAAAAAAAGTAGTCATGGGCTAGGTTAGAGGTTGGATAGAAGGGAGATAACTCTAATAATTAGAGAATATTAGAATAACATTCGAAAAAAAAATGAATATAGAGTTACCATAGCAACTAAAGTTAGAGATAAAAGAGAGTCAACTCAAATAGTTTAATAATATCATTCGAAAATAAATATAGAAGTATCATAGCAACTAGAAAGGAGATATCTTTAATAGTTTGAGACTATTAGAATACCATTCGAAAATAAAATAAATAAATATTGTCTGATTAACTTAGTTTAGTGTTAGAGATTGGATAAAGGGGGGGATAACTCAAATAATTTGAAAGTGGAAAGTAACTATGGAGGTATAGACAAAAAATGCAAAAAGAATGGTTAGGGTTAGTCGTGAACAAAAACAACAAAATCAGAAAACGAATGTATAAGAATTCAGAGAACACAAAATAATGCATACAGAAAGTAAGAAAGTGTTTAAGATTAAGGTTAGGATNAGTGTAAGTATGAGTTGGATGGCGTTAGTTATAACAGATCTAAACAAAGTCATAACTGGTTATCTTACAACACTACAACAAAAGGTTAAGGTAAAAGGTTAGGATTAGAGTTAGATCATAGTTATATCATGGTTAAGGTTAGATAATGGTAAATGTTATTGTTATATACATTAGAGTTAGGGTTACTGTTATATACATAAGGGTTAGGATTATTACATAAGGGTTAGTGTTATATACCAAAGGGTTAGGTATATACATTAAGGTAATTGTTACATCCATATGCTATTATATACATTAGGGTTAGTGTTATATACACAAGGGTTAGGTTATAGACATAAGGGTTAGGTTACTGAAATATACATAGGGGTTATAGTTATATACATAAGGGTTTTAGTTATATACATTAGGGTTAGGGTAACTGTTATTACATAAGGGTTATACATAAATGTTAGGGTTTGTGGTTAGAATTAAAGTTAGTGGGAACTGGTTGAATTAGTAACACCTCATTTGCATATCTAATTTGAATTTTTGACTTAAAGCGAGACCCAAACTTCAATAATAAAAGCATCTTACATGGCGAAACCAAAACAAAGGCGACACATGTGGCAAGGCCAAACTCGACAAATCCGAAGCCATAGAATATACTATTAAAACAATAACTCCTCGACAAATTGGAAGTGTTAGAATATTGTATTAGCTCCTCGACAAATCCGAAGCCATACAATATAGTATTAAAACAATAGATCCTCGACAAATCCGAAGCCATCGAATATAGTATTAAAACAATAGCTCCTCGACTAATCCGAAGCCATCGAATATTAGTAAATAAGTACTTGAATAGGCGAGACCAAGGCTAAAGGCGAGACATAAATGGCGAAGCCAAGTCGGTGACATTACTAAAGTACATCAGCTCCTCGACAAATACAAAGGCATTAATATAGTATTAATACAGTATCTCCTCGACCGCTCCTCGACCAGCTCCTCGACAAATCCGAACTGAACGGTGCTTATATACTACTTATGACGTTCTTGTGACGTTTTGGTATCCAGTAGATGTAAGGGAGTTGATTGTTTTCATCATTTGGCTTTAATGCCAAATGATTCTAAAACTGAAGTGAGATTTTTAACAATCTCATCCCTCGATATTGTAGTAGGTTGTGTAGGTTTTCCAGATGAACTGTCGATGCCAATCTCCTTCACAAGGTACCGTAGTCGAGAGAGTGTTTCGTTGTTGAAGGCCTAATGGTGACTTCAAGATGAAGAACAACAATAAAAGCATTGTTCCTTTGCTTGTTTTTTACCATGTATTTGTAGAGACTTTGTCTCATGTGCATTTACTCCATATCCTTTTATTCACCATTCATACAAACGAACAGTATACTGTTGGAAGCTTTGTCAGAAGGGACAATGACGTAATTTTCATTGATATTAAATATAGTGGTTTGTCTTTTAATTCAGTGTGGAGGAGGTAAAACAATGTTAGAGATGTATTCTCTATATTTTTCTTAGATATGGTGTGCTTATACATGGGAAAATATCTCATGTGTACACTTTGTTCAATTGCTATTATCTAAATGTATGTACAATGTAAATTCTAAAACCTAATATTTAACTCCCTCCATCGTACTATTTCATTCAAAAATGAATTTCGAATATATTGATTAAAAGAAAATCCTTTGCAACCATGCTCGCTGTGAGTGGTGTATGAACAAAATGTGCTTTTCCGGCGACGTTATATAAATATACTGAACGCAAATGAAAATGCAACACCTGAAATTTATATTTTAGAAATCTTTCATGTCGAGCTAAAGAATTTTTCGTTGATAAATTACTTAGCCAAGTGCCTGATTAAAGTTTTGTATCCATACAATTTTAGTCAACTCTTGCAAAATTGCCAGAGCATCAACGTTTGATTAAGTACATGTAGTCAAAATCAAAATTTCAAAATTGTTCTTTATTTACGATCAGACACATTAAGTACAATGTGTAACAAAAGGAAAATACAATAAATACCTAAAATTAAACTGACAAGAAGAGTAGATTGACAGCAAATGTAAACTAAAGCATATACATTACATTAATATATATATATATATATATATATATACACAAATACACACACATAAATTATAAAAATAACAATAATGAAAATAATACATGAGAAATATAATATTAATCAAAAGAATACAGAAATACCGAAGTTACTGTGAATTTAAATTCTGCATATGCGCATTTCGACAACAAATGTCTCTTCACTGCAGATAAAATCTAAACGTTTGGAAGACCGTTAACTCAAAGATGGCTAAAAACTGAAAGAGAACAAATAACCAAAATGATCTAAATGTAAAGCCAAAATTAGCTAAGGACAGAGCTTTGCACGAGGGAGATATAATGATTCGTTTTAAAAGAGCACTGTTACATAATTTTAACATTCCCTTCATTTTTGATTTACTAGGATTTCTACAATAATACTCAGGTATTAAATTTTGCCGACAATATCTCTGATCTCTGGGGACATTTTGCCAACGTCCAGTTTCAATCGGTAATTTCACATTATTAGTTCTGATTTTTGTAATATTTGTTCGGTGAAATTCAGACAACCTTGCTAAATAATTTTCCATACAAAATTCAGCTTTGAATATAGAACAAAATTCTCCACGCGAAGACATTTCCATATGAGAACCATTTTTGAACATAATCCCTCCTTACGTTTATGTTTCAACGTTCAAACATTAATACTGGCTTGACTATAGTAAATATATATCCAAGGCCAGTATTATCAAAAATAGATTTCATAAACTGAATCCATTTCAAATTACATTCTCCACTTTATTGCAAAGAAAGTATTAGCCTATATGAAGTACTGCTAAGTTTAGATTCATTTTGTAATAGTCTACACCAGAACGAAACCATGCTTTATTTAACTGAGACATCTAACGGGAGTCTACCTAATTCGCCGTATACCATGAAGTTTGGGGTTGACTGTTAAGAATCCTTTTGCAGAATTTCAAGTGCACTTTTTCTGTTTCTTGGAAGATTTTCGAAAGCCCAAACCTCACAGCCATACAGCAGTATTGGTTCAACTAAGGAATCAAATAATTTCAACTGTATTTCAATTGGAATGATATTATTTCTCTCTCTTTTTAGGATAGAAAAATAGATTTTTGTGACTGTTCAACTAATTTTTTCCTAACATCTAAAAAAACTACCATTATATTTAAATATTATTCCTAGATAGGTCATAAAATCAACAATTTCTAACCTTTCTCCATTCACTATAAATATATTAATTTGTTTGCACTTTGTTATAATGAACACAATAACCTTTGTTTTATTTTTATTAACTGACAATTTTCAAACTTTGAATTTTTGCATACCCTCTGGTGTTTCCGAAAAAATAACAGTGTCATCAGCATATAATAACAAGAATAATTCAATATACATATGGATATCTTCTTGTACCTTTTCCTTAATCTTTTCTAGCAGAATAGCGTCTAAATTTTTAAGGTATGCCTCCAAATCATTTAAAAAGACAGAAAAAATGAAAGTCTCCAAATTATTTAAAAAGATAGAAAAAAATGAAAGGAGATAAATTTTCTACTTGTCTAACCCCCTTCATACAAGCAAAAAAATCTGATTTTTAATCATAATGAACTACACAAGATTTTAATATTGTCTTACATATTATCTATAATCCGAAAACACTTCCCTTTGATATCATATTCATGTCATTTTTTCCATAATCCCGTTCGCCAAACAGTAACAAATGTTTTCCTAAAGTCCATAAAGGTACAATAGAGTTTATTTCCATATTATGAGTAAATAGATAATAATGCATGCATAATAAAGATATTATTACAGGTAGAGTATCCCTTCCTCAAACCAGACTGATTTTGTGAAATAATTTCAAACTCGTTTGAGAGAAAGGTCAATCTATCATTGACAATAGATGTAAATAATTTACCAAGACAACTAATAAGTGTAATACCTCTATAGTTATCTTGGTCATTTATATCCCCCTTATTTTTGAATACCGGTCGAATTAATCCCCCAGACCACCTCTCAGGGATAATTCCTGACTCAAAACTTACAAAATATAGAGACCATAATTGGCGATGAGTATTTAAAGTACTCATTAATTATATTATCAATACCTGCGGCCTTACCATTTTTATCTCGAAGCCATGAAATGGCTGGAGAGATGTTAATATGACAAGAAAAAATCACGTGAGGCTTCAAGCCTATTAACAGCTCTAAAAGATGATCTTCGTGCTTCCGATAAAATATAGTGCGCAAGTTTCTTTCAAAATCGTATACATTGTGTTTTTAAATTATTTTTCTTCATTTTCTTCAGTTGAATACGGTGTTATTATATTAAATTGAAAACAATATGCATGTTTTTCAAATTACTCGTTTTTTTTTATATTGCGTCTCGGATCAACACACCTGTCCGCCCAGTAATATGTCAAAGATGAAAATAACATTTGTTTACCTGTGACAGTGAATTGAATATATTTACAGCAATGAAATCGACATACGAAATCACACAATCCGATTATTTCCACGTATTACGGAATAACTTAATACATGCAGATGTATGCAGCAGTTCTTTCAACTACGAAGTATTGCCACGTGTAGATTATCAGGGCTTCGAGATTCAGCTCCATCGGAGCTTTGATTTAATTTACGAATAGCCCCCCTGATCTCATCTTCGATGATCTCACCCTTTATTATATTATCAGGATTCGAACAGACCTAATCAATAAACTGACTAAAATCATCATCTATATCATCATCATCTTCATCTACACTTAGATTTTTGAAATATTCGAAAAAATCTGTAATAGGAATGTCTACTGTTTCCTTATTACGCCCAGACATAAATTGTCTGAACATTTCAATCACAATGAAAAATGAAAAAATAAAAATAAAATGCCTCATTCTTCAAATTCAACGTCGTTTTTATAACTGGGAAGCATTTGGGCAAAAGTTTGAAGCAAATAAAAGACAAACTCGAACGGAAGTTGGGATGCACGGGGGGGGGGTTATTCCAGCCCATGGACTATAACAATAGTACAGTAATACGTATTCCGGAGAGTTGTGTTGTTGAAGTTCGTCTAAATAATAAAAGAAAACATCGCCTGCAGTTCTTCTGGGTTTAGCCATTGCTGTTGTGTGGTGTGATGAAATTATAAATTGTTTTATCCTCGTAGGAGAATTGAAAGTCGAGTATTTTTGTACATTGTATCATTTTTATAATGGCGCATTACTTATTTTATTTCAAAATAGTTAAGAATTGTAAATTTAGAATATTTCCAAATATAAATAAAAGTCGATAAAAGATGTAAAAATATGATGTCTTTTGCATAATATCTCAATAAATAATATAAATCATTGTTTTAAACCTCTCTCTTATTGACAACAAACAGATCTAGGTATTTTCTTATACAAGACATTGCAGCTTTCGTAGAAACTTAAATAGCACACCAATTAAGCGTTATTTGATCTCGGGGTTGAAGTGATGATAAAAAGCATATTTGTAATGTGCATTCAATCAATGCAAATATTTGATAAACAGGATGTCCTAAAATATATAAATTGGATCAAAATTATTTCCTTTACTTGTAAGACTTTTGTCTTTTGAGATGTGTGGGGGGGGGGGGATTTGCTGCAGGGAAAATCACTAAATTTGTGCTGTAAAGGTCAAAAACAATTTTCCTTCATTTCCCTTTTTGGCAGTCAGTCTAGCTAAAATATTATATCAGCCGTTTATAAATACAATGTATCTGACAACCTGGAAACTTGCTACAATGTAGGATCATAAGTCATAAATTGTATTGTCTAAAATAAGAAACAATGCGATAATATGAATCGCGAAAGTGATTCCACGCCATGTGAACTAGCTACATTTGTATATATTTAATTCAGAGATGTAATTTCATCCTGATTCCAATATACAAACAAAAGCTTCTGCTATTCATATCACACGTTCTAACACAGTTAAACCAAATCACAATACCCCATTTTTGTGTTTGCCTGAATCATATATTGCGTTTTAAATTTGTAGGGCTTGGCTAGTAACGTGTCTACTGCAATCGACTGCTTTAATAGCCAATTAATTTTTTTAATTTCTTATAATTGTTGTAGGGTATACAGACAGCTGTCAAATCAAGGCTAATAGGAAACTACAACAGTAATTATATCCCACTCACTCCAAAAAATTAAATTATCTTTGTTACAATAATGGACATAAAATGCAATTCATCGGTCAATTTTTAACGCCTTTAAGTTTATGATGGTGTGAGATATCATAATAAATGTGCATATCATAATTATCGTCTATATTAATTGTTGCTATTGTAAAGAGACAATGCCTGTAATTGAGCAACAAACGAAACCTTAATGCAAAAGTTTTGTTAATCCAATTTAAGTTTTTTTTTTATTTTATTGAACAGATCGGTGTAGTTGACCTAAAATGTACACTAGGACAGTTGTGTTTGAACTATGTAGAGGACTATTCTCTTAATGTATTTAGTATTATGTTGCATTTGTGATATTTTAGCACGTTTAAAGGGATATGTATAAAGATGAAGCTTATACGTCTACCTTTATGGCCAAGATGACTGTGCATGACGCCAAGAATCTCTTCAACTCAATTTAAAAAATATAATTGTGATAGAAATAAATATTTCAATTATATTAAATTATTTACAGTTATAATTAAATCAATTGGTATAAATTCTTGCAATCATTTTAATATTCAATTATGTTCTATTTCTCTTGTGTAAATTTAATTTTCAAAGCTGACAGAAACAGCGACGTTCCATTTAAGGAATAAATGTTACAATTTTAACTTGAATATGTTTAGCCATTCAAAATAAAGTTACTCATTGTCTCATATTTTAAGATAAAAACAAAATACATTGTACATTTAGTACGGAAGTCCGTTAGTGCCAGGTGGTGTTTTATTTTTGTCTCGTTATAACGACTTAGTATCTCGTTATAACGACATAGTATCTCGTTATAACGACTTAGTATCTCGTTATAACGACATAGTATCTCGTTATAACGACTTAGTATCTCGTTATAACGACATGGTATCTCGTTATAACGACTTAGTATCTCGTTATAACGACTTAGTATCTCGTTATATAACGACTTGGTATCTCGTTGTAACGACTTAGCTAAGTCGTTATAACGACTTAGTATCTCGTTATAACGACTTAGTTTCTCGTTATAACGACTTAGTTGTTAAGATTTATACTAGAACAAGGCTATCCCATGATTCGCGTCTGTGATATAAAACCACTTTTTTAAAAATCCCTTTTTAGTGAATTTATGCTTATGAAAATGTTGTGAATCTGTGAAAGGCATTCTAAAATTTCATCGTAACCGAGTTCTAAATTTAAATAAAACCTGCTAGCAAATGACTTCCCGTTGTGCCATCTGGAATAAAGAAATATATAAATGTATGACGATATCGTTTTAAGTTTATATATTGGTTTTTGATTATAACTAAAGGGATAATGAAAGTGCTTTAAAACTAGAGGCTCACCTGAGCCTGTATCGCCCACCTGGTCTATAGTAGTTTAGTGGCCAAGTCATTCCAAAGAAGATTTTAAAACATGTATGGACTATTGGTTGTGACTATTACGATTAAACCCTATGGAAAGAATGTTTCAAAATCTACTTCTCGGAACTACTTGGCCAATTAAAACCAAAATGGGCTAAAATATTTCTTAGATGGTCCCCTTTAAAATTGTGTCGCTAATCTCGTACCCGATCCAAAATGGCTGCCAGTGAGGACTGAGGTTCACATTGGATCTTCTTGGCTACTATAGACCAGGTGAGCGATACAGGCTGAGTTGAGCCTCTAGTTAGCCCTTAGTTACCTCTTAAACATGTTTTTCCATCAAAATGTAAACACTGCTGCGATCGATGTTGCTCAACATTGTTATTCTCTTCTTGTAACCCTGGTGCTTTCAGCTGGATAACCCTGAGCATCGCCCAAGTTGGCACTCCATGGCGGGTGGGGAGCAAGGGAGTGACCTTGATATAAGTTTTGTCAAGAATACCGCTTATGTGCACGCTAGGGGCATTCTTGATCTCGCTTGAGGGGATAAATATTGTTCACCTCTTGTTGAAGACTCTCAGGCGACATCAAAATGTAGACAGGAATAAAAGCCCTGTCCTTGATAAACTGGAGTTTTCTATGTATCGTGTGCGTTTTTGTCACATGTATATTCACTCCATATCCTTACATTTTTCCTACTCATTTCAAAAATAGAAAACTTATGTAAACAAGAGGCTCTCAAGAGCCTGTATCGCTCAACTGGGTCCTGCAGCACTACAATTCCCAATTGATGGTCCATCTTTGGTGGTGTATGTACATAAAAATCAGAAACTTTTAATAAAATCTAATTAAAATTGCTCAAGCAGTTTCAGAGAAGATTTTTGAATGCAGTTTCCAAACTTAAGGGGCCTATGTTAATCTACATTCCCTGCTGGCAGCTATTTAACATAAAACTTTGAAGAGGGTCACATTAGGACTATCATATCAAAATTCTTCTGAAATTGTTCAAGCAGTTTCAGAGGAGATCTTTTTATGCATTTCCCACTGGGTCCAATGTTAAACTAGTTTTGCTACTGGTGGCCATGGTGGAAGACGGATCAGCACCAAAGTAACAAGCTTGGTCAAAATCTCACAAGTTTCATTTATGCAATGTTTAAATTGAATCCATTCAATGGTTTCCCATCATATCTTTGTATGCATTTCCCCTTAGGATCCAATTCATTGCTGGCAGCCATGTTGGATGATGGATCAGCACTGAAGTAACAACACTTGGTCAGCTTCTCATAAGAAAAAGTTTGGATTAAATCTATTAAGCAGTTTTCTAGAAGAAGATCTTTTGTTAAATTAAGTTCACAGCTGGTGACACTTGGTCAGCACCTGACAGGCATCATTCATGTCATGTTTGATTTAAATCCATTCAGCAGTTCTCTATAAGATCTTTGTGTGCATTTCCCATAGGCTCCAATGCTGTCGGTCATGTAAGATGACAGATTGGCACCAAAGTAATAACACTTGGTCAGCACCTCATAAGAATCATTCATGCCAACATCCATGCCAAGTTCGGTTCAAATCCATTTAGTGGTTCTCAGGAAGAAGTTCTTTGTATGAATTTTCCCATTAGGTCAAATGGTAAACTAAGTTCCCCGCTGGCGGCCATCTTGGAAGCGGTCAGAAAACTTGAACATGTTGAATAAAATATAGTCCTTAACATGCTGAACATTTTTGCAATTAAAACTTGACCTCTATCTCAAAGCGTTTTTGAAATATAGGACAAAAAGTAAAAAATCACGAAAAATTTGACCAATAAAGGGCCACAACTCATATATAGGTACTTGGATTTTCTTCAAAATATCCATGTGGGTAGGTCTTAACATGCTGAACATTTTTGCAATTTAAACTTAACCCCTATCTGTTATAGTTTTTTTTAATATAAAATAAAAAAAAATTGAAAATTTTACGGAAAAGATCAATAACTCTTAGACGGGTCATCAGATTTTCTTCAAAATTTCAGCATGGGTAGATCTTCTCATTCTGATCACTTTTACTTCGTCAGATTTTTGATATCTGTAACGGTTATTGAGTTATTTGCCAAAAACTGTAATTTACCCCTATGTTCTATTTTTAGTAACGGCAGCCATGTTGTTTGACTTAAGACATACAAAATAATAAATTTGAAACTAGATACCCTAGTAATGATTAATTTAAAGTTTGCTTCCATTTGACCCAGTGGTCTTAGAGGAGAAGATTTTTGAAAGTGAGCTATCGACGGACGGACGACGGACGCCAAGTGATGACAATAGCTCATCCTGGCATAGCCAGGTGAGCTAAAAATAAAATTTTCTTCTTAATCACCAAAGATTTACATGCTGTTATTTGTATGGCATTGTCCGTCTGTCCGTCCGTCAACAATTTTTTTTCAAGGATATAAAAATATGAGATTTTAGCCTATGATCTTCTACTAAAATTTTCGCTAACTATCAGAATAGAAACTTGTGGCCAAGTTTTGTTCCATTGGCTAAGTCGCAATTTTTGGTAAACAAAGAACAAGAAATCCCGTATGACTTTTTTGGATTCTTAATCACGGTGACTTGGCACATGTTTCATCAATTTACACATCACCTTTAGGAAATAAAAGAAGAAAAAAATCAGAAAAAAGGGCTATCAGTCTATGGCTCAAAACAAGATTGCTACGCGTAGCTATGTCCCCCGCCGCGGCAGTAAAGTCGATAAAGTCCAATTACTCAAGTAAAATTATGGAATCAAAATGACGGCAAGATATGATCAACTGCATTTGGTGGCAAACAGCTACGCAAAATTTGAGCAAAATCCCTTAATTGGATTTTGAGGAGATGTGTCGACAAAGTCTTCCTATGTTGTAATATCCATTAAGTCGATAAAGTCCCATAACTCCTGTAAAATTTGTTCAATCAAAATAGCAGCATAATATGATCAAGTACATATGGTGGCAAATATTCACACTGAATTTCAGCATAATCTGTTCAATGGTTTCTGAGGAGTTGTGCCCACA
>MJUU01069923.1:19185-33819 GCA_002080025.1 Modiolus philippinarum | reverse complement strand
ATGTTGAACTATGTTCAGCGATGGCAGTCGCGTTTTTGTCTGGTCCGAAATAAATAAGCATATTTGGTAATGACCTTCCACACATCATTGTTAAATTTCTTCCAGTAGTATCAGAGAAGATGTTCAACATGTGAAAAGCTAACGAACGGACGGCAGATGCAAAGTAGTGACAAGAGCTCTCACTTACCCTTTGGGTCTGATGAGCTAATAAGGAAAAACAACAAATAGTTCCAATATCAATAAAAGTTTGCTTTTGCTTACCAAAACGATGTCTCCTTTGTTCCCAAGATTTAGATATGAGTCCGAAAGTATTTTCAGGTTATTTTGATACATGTAAAGTAAAATTATATTATTATGAGGGTGCCTCACTGTATACCAAGCTTCATTAACTTCTGTGGAGCAGTTAAAGAGGCGTTTCGCTTAATTACAATCTGTTACATAGGACTTTTGCCAATTCCTAAGGTCCATAACATGATATACACTTCTTACATACCAGCTTTCACTTTTCTGTGGAGTAGTTGGGAATTTAATAAGATTTCCTGGTAGTGTGCACAACTACATGTGGTGAAGTTTGGCAACTAAGTTTAATTAAATCCTGCTTTGTAGTTTTTTGTTTGTTTTTTTTGGGGGGGGGATGTGCTGATGAACTTTGTGTCGAACAGACGGATGGGCATGGCAGAAAGTGGGGGGGTACATACTTATCAATGGTCACTGTTATTTTGGCTGAAAGCTAAAGCCAATATCAATTCAAACAAGCAAATGGATACCCCGAAGATTAGACCCATGAGTAAACATGCATTTTGTATAACCATTTAGAGTATTGTTATTAATCAATTCAATGAAAGTAAATAAAATATTATCAAGCAAAAGATTCTCTTAAATATGAAGTTGGCCTTCTTTGCTTTCTAGCAGATGATACGGAAAGATTTATAATGGAGACGAAAGACTCATGTTCACCGATATCAGTGCCGTCTTTGTCAAGCAACCTTCTATGCATTTCTTGATAGTTCTTTCAGTGAACAAAATTGCATAACATTCAGTTCAATCTATCTATCTACTAATTTTATAACAGTTGATATCTATGTCTTTAGCTGATTTTGGCATTCCATTTAGATCATATTTAGTTATTTGTTCTCTATCAGTTTTTAAACACGTTTGAGTTTATGGTCTTCCAAATGTTTAGATTTTATCTGCACTGAAGAGACATAAGTTGTCGAAATGGCCATATGCAGGTCTTTTGTTATCTTGATAAGTTTTACAGAAAAAAAAAAGAATTTTGCAAAGAATTGCCATGCAATGTATAACCGAAATGATCAAAAGCCGAGGGTACATCATAGTTTATATAACCAAGAAGTTTCACTGGTGATACTCAATGCTTCTTGTAATAAAAGATCTTGAACCAAACACAACTTTTGATTTTAAATCACTCTGATTTTTAATTAGAGTTAAATTTCCCACCAACCACTTTTTTTTACCACTTTTTCCCATTTTTCAAAACCGGGTTACTCCCCTCATACATGGACTTGAATTTCTAGGCTTAAAACTTTGAATGTCTGAAATCAACACTTGACAAGCGTGATGGTTCGATTTTTCCAATGGTGAACTTCCATTTTTAGTTCATTTGTAGTTATATTTTAAAAAGCCAAGGCATAAGAAGTCAGCATTTCAAAACTCATTCACCATTCGGGCCTTTAATATGAAGAGCGATTTTGACAACAGAGCGATATTTTCCCTCAAATATATACCAAGGTTATGTGCAGCCACCTACAGGGGTTTTAAGTGTGACAGTCCGAAATATGTTAAATGTAACTGTATCAAAAATGAAAAGAGAAATTTTTAGTAGATCCATGGTTTTTAACTGTGGATTTACTATTATTTGATTGCTATTTGCTTTACATGACTTTCCACTGTGCTTTGCGAAGGGTACCACGTATGAGCAGTAAGATCATGCTTACCTGTCTGGAGCCTTTGATGGTCCCAGATTTATGTGGTATTTAACACTGCTAGGTATTTGTGACGTTGTTCTAACTTCTTGGCTTAATCTGTGTTGTTTCTATATTGTTTAGTTTTTTTTTATTCCCGGACTAGGAATAAAAGTTCGGGTATACTGTTGTTGTCTCCGTCCGTCCGTCCGTCACGCATTTTTGCGAGTTGAAATCTTCCATTTTGGGATTTATGAATTTAATTGAGCTGAATTAGTATTGGCAATGCATACAATACGCTTTCGGGATGGATGAAAAACAATATACAAAAAGGCTCAAGTTTCATTTTTATATGACATTAATTCCTCCCATATTTTCATTTTTCGTACAGAATTGTTCATGTAGTCTGCAGATGCGCAATACGCTTTTGTAATTTCGATAACGGTCCAAATTTCAGGAAATGTTCAGAAAGTGTCTAACACTTATAATCTTTCTTAATTTTTGCCTACAATCATGACTTTTTGCAAGTTTTTGGTACAATAATTAAATAATTGTGAACACTAAGGTTTTTTTTAAATTGGTTTAAAATTTTGGTAAATTTCCAGAAACAGTTATTTTATACGTCTATAGCATAGAACAAAACTTTACTTAGTTCTTGCAAGTATTTGAGTTTGTATGCACTGATGAAACATTTATCAATTTACTTTTTCAAAGATGGTCATCAGATTTTCTTTGCTATGATTTAGAGTATTCCTAAGACGTATAGCTTATTTATGACAAATTTTTAGCCGAGTTGCGTCGAAGTCGAACTCGGCTTATAATTTGATTAATGGTGTCTGGGCGTCCGGGCGTCAACTCTTGGTTTCCGCATGATATCTTGAAATCGAAATGAAACTTGGCAAAGACATGACTTATGATCAGAGGACAAACCCTATCGATTTTGAGGTTTGGTCGACAAAGGTCAAGGTCACAACTTCTAAAAATGTAACAAAAAATTACAATCAGGAATAAAGCCTTAAATCACATGTTTGGTATTATTTGGATAACAAAAATAGCTAAAAAGTTTTATTATTCATACAAAAGTACTCTTTATATTGCCAGAACATGTTCAATTCATCTATTATTTCTGTGCACCAACCCACTTTTTTGGATGTCATTAACTTAAAAATAAAATATATTGAAAAGTCAAAATTAAAAAAGGGAGGTAATAAATTAAATGTGAAGAAATATTCAATATTTCTAAAAGTCTTCTGCAATATCCAGTTTAAATAAAAAATCTTATATGGAAAAAAATACCTTGGGTATTCTGATTTTTAGTAAATTTCCTGAAGCTCAATTTCAGCAATATTAATTGCCTAGATTATGAAGGGAACCCCTGCTCAATTGTTTTATTTTTTGAATGGTGGTCTGAAATGGGTTGTAATGGACAGTGGAGCTTTCAGTTGCCATGAGAATCAAACCAGAACACTGAAGTATTCTGCTACATATTTTTCTTCACAATTTCAGAAATATGTATAACTAGATTATAAGGGGAACCGTTGCCAAAATGTTTTTATTGAAAGGGGGACTTGAAATGTTTTGATTACAGCAATATGTATTACCGGTACCTGGATTATAAGGGGAACTCCTGCCCATTTTTTTAATAGTAGTCTGAAATGGGTTGTAATGGATAGTGGTGCTTTCAGTTGCCATGGAAACCAAACCAGAACACTGAATCTTTGAAAATAAATATTCTGCTTCATATTTTTCCTCACAGTTTCAGAAATATGTACAAACGAGAATATAAGAAGAACCTCTGCCATTTTTTTTGAAAGGGGGACTCGCAATGTTTTGATTTCAGCAATATCCATTACCTGGATTATAGGGGATCCCCTGCCAAAATATTTTTGAATGGTGGTCTAAAATGAGTTACAATGGATAGTAGAGCTTTTGGTTGCCATGAAAACCAAACTAGAGAACTCAAATATTTAGAAAAAAGGTATTCTGCTACATACCTATACCATTTCAGCAATATTCAAAAACTAGATTTTAAGGGGAACCCCTGCCAAAAGTTTTTTTTTGGAAAGGGACTTGGAATATTTTGACTTTATGCAGCTATCAGCAATATGTATCATCTAGATTATAACCCCTGCCAAATTTTTAACCAAGTTGGGACAAAGTCAAACATCCTGCAAAAGTTACATTTTATGTACATCTTTTTGCATATCTGATGATATAATACAGTTTTATACTAAACTTATTCCAGCTGGCAGCAATTTGAATAAATTTTCGTCACCAAATCAACCCCACTGGTTTTGCATATTATAAGAACCAGTACCATTTTTTAATCTCTAGAAGAAAATCTTTGTATGCTTATCCCATTGCAATTACTTTGAATTAGAGGAAGGCGTCAGTTTGATTTATATATTTAGATCCCCGTAGAAGACCTTTAAATGAAAAAAGTACGGTGGACGCAATTTGATTGCAACATTTCGCCCTAAGCTTATAGAGGTTGATTTCTCAGAGTAACAATATCATAACTAGAATACATCGAAATGAAGATTTAATTATGAAAAGCACCAAAGATGGTTATCGGGAAAACCTAAAACCTTGATTTGCCGTGAATGAGATTCGAGATTAATTTTATGAACTGAAATTTTAAAACAACAGTTTCGTGGAATGATCAATTAGGAACAATTAAACATACAACGATAAGGAGTGACAACGATGCTATGGAATTTGAAACAAAGCCTAGAAATTCATGGGTAGCGGGTTGAATGATTCAGTACAAACATAAAGCTAAATTGTTAAAAAAAACATAAGGTTTGGGTAAGGAAGTAGGAGTAAAGCTGATTCGAGATAGGACATAGATTTAAGTTTTTCTAAGCGTTCCCACATTCCCTTACAGTTCCACTTCTTTCTATGACATTCTTAATTCGTGAAACTTACAGAAATAGCAAGAAAAATAGCTTATTTTTTTGTAAACACTAAGTAGCTTCATTTGATACCATTCAATATTTTTTGTACTTCCAGTTTTTCACATACGTAGCATGTTTCAACTACTAACATTTTAAAATTTCTCTTCCAATCTCAGTTTCCAGGACAACACAAACTATTTTATTCCTAAAGACTCGGCATCAGTGAATAGGAACAAGAAGGGAAACGGGGAATGTGTCAAGTACACTTGCTACTTCAACATTGAAGTAATGTATTATCACGTACAAGTTCTTTTAAAAATGGCGACAATATGTGCCGAAAATGTACTGCACATATTGTCGCCGGCGACAATATGTGTAGGCGACAATATGTGCAGGGCGACAATATGTGCCGATACGTCTGCACATATTGTCGCCGGCGACAATATGTGCAGGGGCGACAATATGTGCCGTAACATACCTTTTTGCTTCTACTGAAAAGTTGCAAAATTGCATATATGACATATTGGAAGCCCAGCGACGATAAATCAGTAACATTTGTTAAACTTTCGCGCTCGTTTAGTTTCCATTTTGTCTCTTGTAAACTATCTGGATCAGTACTAGAACTCTTTAAACTATCATATGTAGTACAGAGTGATGCTAACACATTCATTTCATTTTGTATTTTGGATATTCTAAAATCAGCACCCTCAGCAAATAACGAGTTTCTAAAAACAAAATTTGTTTTAATTTGGCAAGAACATAACAACTAATATACCCTATTTTTCCTTTTGCAGGTGATGATAATGCCTCCTCAGTTGATATATTTTTAATCGATTCTGGATTCTGAAGATTTAAATGAGTTGGTAAGGTTTCAAAAACTGTCTTTCAATGTGATATAATACAGATGTTAAGAACTGATATTGTGGACCACAGGAATTGTTGTCTTTGTAATAATAAGGCAAAAAAGACTGTTTGGGTTCTTGTGATGCTGATGAGGAATTAATTTCCGAAATGGCCATACAGCTCATTAAAATTATTGCAGTTGGAGTCAACACGTGTGTAACGGTCTCATGTTCATTTACTCCATATCCTTTCGTAAAATATGTGTACTATTAATGTATTCATAAAAATTGAGATAGCGATGAAATTTTGTAAAGCAGTCACTTTGCTGTTTTGAAGTAAATGTCATTTCACCCTCTGGAAGTGTATTTAAACCTATGTCTTCAATGACTGAATATTGAGATTGAAACCATTCTTCAAATTCATCAAATTTTTCTAAAATTAAAAGTACTGTCTTCCATAGGAGTGTCAACAAATTCATTGAGAACAAAATCTAGTGATGTCTTAGCTGGTGATGATTCTTGATCAGCTGTCAAAATACTTTCCTCAAAAACATTATCTAAAGTCTCTTATTTTTTTTTCACTATCTGAGAAATCCGAGTCTGAACTAAACTTTTCATCAATATCACGAAAAGACTCTTTGTTGTCATCATCCTCACTATCATTTATTTCCTCGTTATTTTCTCGGTAACATGAAAGGTCATCAGTTACAGTTCCAACAGTAAAGTTTTGGTAAAACTGTATTACATAGTTGGGATGTTTTTTGCGTAAAATTTCCTGAAATTCTTAACCCGAAGGCCTTCTACAATTTGCGCCCTACCAACAGCTACACCAAGAAACAGTAGTCACAGTTTATTACAAGATTGTTAAGGCTCATTCCTTGTGCCTTATGTATAGTAATAGCATTAAGCCAATTTCAGAGGTGTTAGAGTACGCTTTGCAACAAATATTTTATCCACAGGGTCATATGAAGTGAAGACAACTGGCTTTATTGTAACCTAGCATAATTTATTATCAAGAAAAAAAGTCACTTCAACTTTGAATCTATATTAAGTTGATTAACGTTACCAATTAATCCGTTCACCAATGAATCACTCAAATTTCTCACTAGCGTTACATTACAATCAACTTTTAGAGCTAAATTTTTTTTTAGAAAAAAACTTTTTCCAATAATAATCAGACCCTTCATCATTTGCTCTGTATGTTTTAAGTTCTCCCTGTAAGTCATGTAACTTGTTATAATTAATCAGGTCAACGTCCAAATTTTGAGCAAAAAGTTGAACAGCACTATCCTCATTGGGCAAAGAACGACCCAAAGATTTCAAAAATGCAAATGGTTTCATCTGATGGCTCTCCTCTCTCGAGTTAATTTATACACTGAATAAGGACAGTTTCACTTTGTCTATGAATACTATTTAATTTCCAAAAAAGTTTATTTTGAACAGGGTTAGCTGATTAAAGACCCCAGATAGAATTACTTGTATCCCCCCAAAAAGCCGCCATTTCCTCTAATTTTCCTACACAGGTTTTCCACTTGACATAATGTTTTAGCACTGACCATCGACACTCCGTCAATTATCAAAACATTATTGGTTTCTATATTGTGTTTTACTGTTTTAAAACGTTCATCAGTTTGTACAAGGTGAACGATTTCTACATTGAGATGTCGACCATCTTCCTCCCTGCCCATTTGTGCAATGTCTGGGCCCCAAGATCACCGTACAAGGTTGCGGCTATCCCAGTTGAACACACTATGGCAACTTGTTTTTCCCTTTCATGTTGGGCTGTTATTATACGCTTGATGAAGAACGTTTTACCTGTTCCACCCTGGCAACTTACAATAAGATTGTGACCCTTTTTAGCCAGATCAAACGCTAACTGTTGATCTTCATCAAACATTTTAATCGCTTTTTTTTTCTGTATATTGTTCGAAAATCTCTTACCTTATCGTACTTTTCATAGTAGATCGGAACTCCTCGAATTTCCCGCTATTTCCAGAATGAGTTCTCTCTCTTTCGTCGTTGACCACGCAGATGTCGTTGTTTTCAAATATCCGTTGATCGAGGTTGAATGGAGGAAAAAACAGCAACACCGCGATTGAAAAGTCGTTTGTGTAGGACTTAAATGTGACAATTACTGCTTGGAATGTAGATATTCATTGACGATAATGGTCGGGCGAAGGGAAGAAGGTATCACACTTACGGGTAGGTGCGTTTTTTATTGATTTTTAATCAATTGTTCCCAGCACGTACCCCGAACAGCCAGAATGAAGTTGGCAACCTTTCGCTTCGCTCTCAGGCTTTGCTCTATATGCAGAAAAGTACATTGATAGTAAAATAGACGTCCAGTACAAATCTGCCTAAGTCAAACAGCAAACGAGATTACTTGGGCGCGAAAACAAACCAACCAATCAAAAGTACCAAAATTCGAAATACCTTCATAATCATTCATATAACCCCTAAATCATGTGAGTAAGAATACTCACGTAAATTTCAAATGAAAGTAAAGGGAAAGTTCCCTTTACGAAAAATAGCTCTTCAGCATATGGGAAAACACTTTACAAATTAAAAAAAAAATAACCATTTCAAATAGAATTAATAGATAAGCTTTTTTAATAAATATAAAACTAGAAACAATGCATAGAATACAACGATGATATAGCCAAAATATCACTCTGCTACACTCATTACCAAAAAAATCGAAACAGGAGACCAGGAGTACCAAGAACATCTACCGAGTGCAATACACGGAATGAAGCCTCACAATTTTAAGGGGTTAGAATTTCAACAAAAATAGTAAGTTTTTCATGTCCGACAAGGCTGACTATTTGGTTGGTGAATACAATCGGGGACCTATGGTCCAGTCCACCAGCAGTGACATCGGCCGAATAGTTTCAAAATACAATAAATACCAAACTTGCATGATAAATGGTAAATTTCGCTATAAAGATATTTCTAGCTAAAATTTACATTTCAAGAAGTCCTATACCGCCTCTCAAAAAATATTCAAAGACGCTTTGTTGCTTAGTTCATAAAATATAGTTTCAGCAAACAAAATGTAAATATATGTATGAACATATTAATGGGTGCATATTGCTTTAAACAAATAGAGAACATTCTCTGTCTGAATGTAATCCTTATATTGCCATGCATTCTGGATGTATGATGTCTGCTCTTGCTTCGGTATTCATTTGGGAATGTATTGATGGACAGATGAGACGCCTGTTAACCGACTGTGGTAGTTGATTGTTAACCGACTGTGGTTGTTGATTGTTAACCGACTGTGAAGTTAACCGACTGTGGTAGTTGATTATAACTACACTTTTAGGTTGTTCTATTGCATTTAATCGATGGCTATGTAACACACAATATTTTTTTATTAGCAGGTTAGGTAACAAATGTTCGCTCAACCGGATCCAGAATTTCTTTTTTTTTTCAAATAAATGAATAAATAAATAATCTTTATTTCAAGAGGATAACCCCATTAGCCGAAACTAATCTTCCTGGGGGTCCTCAAATACAAGCATAAATCATAAAATTACATATAATGTATACAAACAGTTTGCCATATAAGGTATATAAAACAATTCAATTGCATTTGATTAAGATTCAGATATACTTATTCTAGTATTTTGCAATTTATTACCATTTAAAAAGTAGGTATAACAGTTTAATTGATTTGCAAACTTTCAAATCATATGGTAAGCTGTTCCAAATTTGTGAGCCAGAATATAAAAAAAGTTTTTTTCAAAGAATTTGTATTTGGTTTTGGTAAAGTTAACATGCTGTTACTTTTGGAACGTAAACTATAAGAAGTGTTATCAACAAAATGAAAATCTTGCAAATACGACGGCACCATATTATTTAATGACTTATATACAAGAATAGCCTTTTGATAACAAATTCTCTTTTCAATATCTAACCATTTTAAAGAATTAAAGAGTAGAGAAGAAGGAGTCATTAAATCAGCTTCTAATATAACTCTTGCTGATTTTTTAAGAAGTCTATTGAGCTTTTCAATCCCATTAGTATTACAATTTCCCCATACTGTACAACAATACTCAAAATGAGGTAATATATAAGAGTTGAAATATATAATTCGTACATGCATCGGCAAAAATGTACGAATTTTTTTGCAGCAAATTAATTCTATTTGATACTGTCCTAGATACTTTATTAATTTGATCTGTCCATGTTAAATGACTATCAATAAACAGACCCAATAATTTTTTCAGATGTCACTTGCTCAATTCTTTCATTTGATATAAAAATATTTAAATAAAAGTTGGTGTTACTCGTTTTTTGTCTTGATCCAATAATCATTGCTTTACATTTCACAGGATTGAGCGTCATACTATTTTCTGAGCACCATTTTTCTATCACATCAATATCTTTCTGTAGCTTTTTATTTAAATCATCAACATCATTACTTTTTGCATGTAAAGTAGAATCATCTGCATATAAATCAAAAGAATTTTCTATATTCAAAATGTTCCTTGCGTTCATGATGTCAACTTGGATATCTTAAACATATGATAGAATCATTACATATCAAAATTATAAAAACGCAGAGCACGTTTTGATCATTCGAGAACCTTCTCTTTCTACAAAGTAAGAAGCTTATCAAATAAAACTATTACTTTAGAAATTGGATGGTCGTGCCTGTTCGTCGTATCATGATTTTTGTGGCCAGAAGATCCATTTTCCTTTTTTTTTACATTTACTATGAATATTTACTTTTTGTTTGTAGAAACTATATTTTATGAAGTAGGCAACAAAGCGTCTTTGAATATTTTTTTAAGTTGGGGAAAGCACTTTTTTGATTGTAAATTTTAGCAAGAAATTATATATTTTTTTTCTTAAATAGTACGACAATTGTTAGTTCAGATCTATCTTGTAGGTGAACCCAGAACTTTCATCCATTTTGTCTAATTTTTCAAAAACGCTTTCAGTTTGAATATCAAAATTGTTCATCTTATCAAAAACTACAATTTCTACATATGTCTGATAGGTTTCCATCTCATCCAAAATGGTCGCCACCGGAGAACATAGTTTATCATAGGCCTCAATGGGAAGTGTTGTAAATTGTTAATTCTTGAAAATCGTTTCATACATCAAATTGATTTTATCTGTGCATGGTAACATGATAGTAAATAAATGAATGATTTTAGTATCATTCATAAATGCAACATGACCGCCACTGTAGATCTTATTTTAACATTGGACCTTATTGGAAAATGTTGTAAATTGCTAATTATTGAATACCGTTTCATATATCAACTCGATTATAACTAAGTATTGTAATACATATATTTGTGAGGGTTTTTTAAGCAAACATATAATTTTAGGACCAATGATAGGTCCAAAATGGCCGCTATGTAGTTTTAGTTTAAAATGGGATCCTATATGAAAATCTTGTAAATAGTAAATTCTTGAAAACTGTTAATAAATTCGTTCAGTTGATTTGGCAATGTGATTTGATGGTCAGTAAACAAATAAATGATCTTATTATACTAGTATCGAACATTCCGCCACTGCAGATCTAAGTTGAACACTGGATCCTTTGGGAAAATGTTGTTCATTGCTAATTCGTGAAAACCGTTTCATATATATATACTTCAGACAACTATATAAAAGTTATAAACTTTGTGTGGCGGCATTCCTTGTCGAAAGACATTGAATCCTCTCTGCTATACACACAGCTGATCTGCACGAGCACCTATACATCATGTACTGCGTTACAACCCTAGATTAAGCCTACGAGGAGGTATCACCCGGTTACCGAAAGCTATATTTTTATATAGCCTAGGTAGCCGCGTGGTCTAGGGCGCTGGACGTAGTGCAAGCGGTGTTGCCATAGATGTCACAACAGTGATGGTTCGAATCCCGGAGAGGGAACTACCAATGTGCAGATCTAACAATGTTGGGCTGATTTTCAGACGTATATATATATATATATATATCCGATATTAGCTAAGTATGGTAACATGATAGATCTTATGGTGGCTTTGAGTTGTTATTACTCCCCTTTGGGTCGTTGTCTCTTTGACACATTCCCCGTTTCCCTTCTTTTTTCTATTTACACATCTTAAACAGATGAATGAATTTAACACCGACTGTGACAAAATCGGACTTTTCACCGGCAGTGTGACGGGTGCCACGCGTGGAGCAGATCATGCTTATCCTTCCGAAGCACCTGATGATAACTCAGTTTTTATAGGGGTTCACACTACTAGTGCTTTAGTTTTGTGGCGTTTTTGTTCATTTTTGTTTGTTTGTTATGTCTTTGTTATACTGTCTCAATTCGTGTTGCTGTGAATTGCCATGATTTTAGATTAATGATTTTAGAATTTCCCCTTTCCTCGTTTTTGCTTCGGTATTCATTTGCCGATGTATTTAGAAGAGATCATAAATGCAAGATGGTAGCCACTGCAGATTTTAGTTTAAAATAGGACCTTATAAGAATAATATTGAATTAGAAAAATATTTATTAAAATTATCAGAAAACAACCGTATTTGGATTACAAAACTTAGGCTGTCAAACTTATGAAACCAATAGAAACAGGTCGTTGGCAGAACATTCCAGTTAATGAAAGAGTATGTCAAAAATGTCACGAAAATATTGACGACGAATTCCATTATTTGTTTATTTGTAAGTCATATACATGTTCTGCTCATTCCGTCTAATATACATGTATATGTATTAATTGTATGCCTCATAATAAACATGTAAAGTTGTCTGAGCGTTATAGTAATGAAGTCATGTTGTTAAATTGTTAAATTCTGGAAAACTGTTTCATATATCAAGGTGATAATAGAACCGAACCGTCAGTCTAAACGAACAATCCAAGGACAATGACAACATCGAAAAAAACATTGAAATTGGTAAGATGATGGTCCTTAAAAATGAATGATTTAAATACCGATCATAAATCAAGGATGGCCACCACTTCAGATCCTAGTTTAACATTGGACCCTATTGGAAAAACTTGTAAATTGTTCGTTCTTGGAACCATTTCATTGATCAAATTGATATTATCACGACGGTAATCTACCAGATGATTGATTTACTACCAATCCTAGAACTAATGGCTGTCACCTCAGATTCATAATTTAACCCTAGGGGATATCTTATTAGATCAGTAGTCTAGCCCAAGGTGAGTGATACAGACTCATGTGAGCCTCTGGTTAAAAATATTACTCATCAAAAACACTTACATTTTAACAAGCTGTAAAATTCAGCCAGATTGTACTTTGGGACATCAAGAGTAGTTTCCAATGCAAATACTCATGTATTCTATTTGACGTATGAAACTAGAGGCTCAGAGACTGAGCCTGTATTGCTCACCTGACAAAATGCTTCTACGCCATGCGTGACCAAAAAAAGATGTATTTTACCCATGAAGTCTAATGTTAAGCTATGTTCTCCATTGGCACAAGTGTTTTTGTCTGATCCTATTGAAATGAGTAATCTTTGCAAAGGACCTTCAATACATCATTACAATACAGTTTAGTATATTTGCTTGAATAGTTTCAGAGAAGATAATGAAAAGTGTGGTTTTCAAATACCGGGCTACAATGTTCAACTTTGTTCTGCACTGGAAGCCATTTTTTTTGTCGGATCTAAATGAAATGAGCAAATTTTGTAAAGTACCTTCCATTCATCATTCCTGTAAAGTTTGCTTCAGCAGTTTCAGAGCAGAAGATTAAAATGTGACTTTTCCCAGAGGGTCCATAGACTGACTAGTGCTGCCCCCTGGCTCACTACGCTTTGCTCTGTTACGCTCATTCTGTTAGATTCAACTGATTTGAGACAGACTCGTCAGTCTAAGAGGGTCCAGTGTTAATTCAAAAGCAATATTTTTGTAACAGTGAATCTGATTGGATAACATCTGCCGTAAAATCCGCAATCTAAAAGCCGTAACTAAGGATTGTCCGCCATCTTGGAAAAATGTGCAGATTAGTAATTCATTTCAAAGAAAACAGGCGAAATATTCATACCGTTTACCTTAAAAACACTTTTTTATTGCATTGCATTAGAAACTGAAGCGTTGAGTCCCTCTGAAACCATCTAAATTTTACTTTTCGCATTTCAAGCCTTCATGTGACGTTACGTTGTTTATATGGCAAAGACGTTCGTAAGTTTCTCGCACTTTTTCTGAATTCGATGCCAAAAAAATAATGTTTTTCGAGCTATTGCATTAGAATGGAGATAAATGTATTGTATTTTAAGCTTTGCGGACGAAAATCTTGATTTTACGGTTGCATATATCCGTCTACCCAGCTCCGCGGACGCGTCGCTATGTAACCTCAATTTGCGACCTCAAAGCTTAAAATACAATACAGTTATCTCCTGAACCTAAGTTCCGTGCTGGTGGACATGTTTTTTGTCGGATTGAAATAAAATTTGCAAATCTTTGTAAAGTACATCATTCCTGTAAAGTTTGGTTGAATTTGCTTCAGCCGTTTCAGAACAGAAGATGAAACGTGATTTTCCGATAGGGTCCTATGTTAAACCTAAGTTCCGTGCTGGCTGCCATGTTTTTTTATCGGATCTGAATGAAATGATCAATCTTTGTTGAGGACCTTTAGTGCAAAATTCTTGTAGAGTTTGGTTGAATTTGCTTCAGTGATTTCAGAGGAGAAGATGAAAATGTGATTTTAATCTCGCCTTGACGAATGTCCGGAGAGCTATTGTCATATCCCCGGTGTCGGCGTCGGCGTCGGCGTCAGCAAAACTTTAACCTGGCTTGTGGAATTGAGACCTGAATAGCTAGGATGTTGATATTTGGTATGTGACTTCCTTGTGATGAGAGCTTTCTTCTGGTACTATACTTGTAGACATTTTGACCTTGACCTTGCCCTTAGGGCAATTTTTAAAAAACTTTAACCTTGCCTCGAGAAGGTAGGTTTTTAGTGGTAGGGTGTTCATATTTGGTATGTAACTTCCTTATGATGAGAGCTTTCTTCTGGTAC
>MJUU01069919.1:51881-74394 GCA_002080025.1 Modiolus philippinarum | reverse complement strand
AAAATATGTAGCAGAATACTGTTTTTCTAAGATTCAATCTTCTGGTTCGGTTTCCATGGCAACTGAAAGCTCCACTATCCATTAAAACACATTTCAGACCACCATCCAAAAAAAAAATTTGGGCAGGGGTTCCCCTTATAATCCAGGTAATATGTATTGCTGAAATCAAGTCCCCCTTTCATAAAAAAAATTTGGCAGGGGTTCCCCTTATAATCTAATTTATATTGTGACAGAAAATATGTAGCAGAACCCTTTTTTTCAAAAGATTCATGATCAGTGTTCTGGTTTGGTTTCCATTGCAACTGAAAGCTCCACTATCCATTACAACCCATTTCAGACCACCATTCAAAAAAAAAAAAAAAATTGAGCAGGGGTCCCTTTTATACTTCAGGTAATATGTATTTCTGAAATCAATAATTTACAAAAAATCTGAATACACAAATGTATTTTTTTTTTCATCTAAAATTTTAATTTTACTGGACATTGCAAAAAAACTTTTAGTAATATTGAACACTTCTTCATATTAAATTAATTACCTCCCTTAGTTTTATTACCTCCCTTTTTTAATTCTGACTTTTCATTCTATCTAATTTGTAAGTTATTGACACCCAAAAAAGTGTGTTGGTGAACATAATTAGAACTATAAAATGAATTTACAGGTTCTAGCAGTATAAAAACTACTTTTGTATGACCAAATAAATTTTTTCTAGCTATTTTTGTTATCAAATAATACCGAACATGTGATTTAAGGCTTTATTGAAATGTTTAATTTTTGTTACATTTTTAGAAGTTGTGACCTTGACCTTTGTTGCACAGTCCTCAAAATCGATAGAGTTCCTCCTCTAATCATAACTCATATCTATGCCAAGTTTCATTTGGATGTGTAATGTGGTTCTGGAGATATTGTGTGGAAACGAATAAGTCAAATTTTTGTTCCTTTTTTTTATAATTTGTGACCTTGACCTTTGTTGCATAAACCTCAAAATCGATAGGGATCTTCCTCTAATCATAACCCATGTCTGTGCGAAGTTTCATTTAGATATGACATGAGGTTCTCAAGATATCGTGCGGAAACCAAAAGTTGACGCCCGGTCGCCCAGACGCCCAGACACCATTCATCAAATTATAAGCCGAGTTCGACTTCGTCGCAACTCGGCTAAAAAAGGACATTTCCTGTATATTATCTGTATAATATGTGTAATTTTACTTAACATATGACAAAATAGATATTTTCTAAATTGTATATGATTTCGATGTTTGCAATTATGAAACGTCCTGTAATTTGAATTTAAACATAAGGCAAACGCAAATTTAAATAATTGAAATGATATTGATGCCCGGAAAAGTAAAATTGTCTAAAAACTAATAGCAAAAGGTATATGTATGTGAAACAGTATCCGCGATAAAGAAACATTCTGTAATTTGGCTGAAGTATATGACAAAAGGGTTTTTGGGGTAATTGAAATGATATGCATTCTGCATAAATGAAATTCCTTAAACTTGAATTAAAAAACAAATGTCAAATGGGACATTTTCTGGTTTCGATTCAGTATCGATGCCCACGAAAATGAAGCGTCCTGTAATGTGGCTCCAAACATATGTCGGGAAAAAAAACAACATACATGTATGTATTCGATGTGGTATTCATGCAGGCAAAACGGATGTCGTTTGTATTCAATACTCAATCGATGCCTGAGGTAATGATCGCAACTTCTTGTAATTTGAGCAAAAAACATAAGAGGAATGGACCTTTCCTGTATTCGAAATGATTAAGATGCCTGCAAAGAACTTCTTATTATTTTACAAAAAGACATTAAATAATAAAAAAGGAAAAATTGGCAAACGTTACATTTCTGAATCCGATATGACATAAGTGTCTGCAAAAATAAAACATATAATCAAAATGATTATTTATATGATTTCAATTCCTGCAGCGATAAAAATTCTGGTAATTTGGCCGGAAACGTACGACGGTAGAGACATTTTCTTGTATTCAATGGTATCTAGAACAGTAACATTTGTTTGGTTAACATTACTTAACCCAAAACACGTGATTTTTCTTAAACAATATGTTTGAACAAAACTATGGTAGCCTCCTTTCATCCGGAAACTTGTACCTTATCAATGTTTCGTAAGTAACATTCTATATGGCTGCTTTTAGAAATATGACCATATTTAGAACAGCTTTCGCGTAGTACAATTTATTACCACTTTTAGAAGTGATTTTATATGGAACAAATTTTCATGTATGACTACAGCTCTCAAGAGGAACATAAATGACAATATTTAGAACTGACTAAAAGTTAATTTAATGCTGTGACAATTCATGGCTACTTTTAGGCGTCTCTTTAATTTAACATGCAGTTAAATTGAACCGGGAGGTTACATCTGCAGCCACTGCATATATACTGTATGGTTGTTATATTTTGCGGGTTATTAATTTTCGCTCTATTTGCGTTTTTTTTTGTCGATGGACACGAAAACTTATACTCGCGAATATGTTATTGTTAACCTTAATATAAATGAACATAATGGCATTAACAAAAAAATCCGCGAATATAAAACCACGCAAATAAATCAAAGACTGAAACTGCGAAAATTTCATACCGCGAATATTAAGCACTATACAGTATTAAATGTATGTGTGCTACAACTTACCCTTTCTTTCCACATTGTCTGCATCTTTTCAATTCCAATTTGTTGCATTTAACTGGATATTTAAGCCTCTACGTAATGAACTACGTCATCTGATAAACTAGCTTGGAAGATACACTTCCTAATCTTGTTTTCATTATTTAGGTTTATATTCCGAGAGTCATGGTATGGTCGGTAATCGTATGTACAATGAACAAATGGATACTTATTTCCTGTTGGGTAACTTTACAACATGGCTAGATCCTGACTGGTGGAATGGAGGAGAACCGTTGTGGGTAACTGCAGAGAAAAATGTACGTAATGTTAAATTATACTGACAGCGAAGTATCTTTAAACGAATTTCTGAAATTTTTAATTTAAGAGAAATTTTGACAGGCAAACACAGCACACGAGGACATTCAATATTAATTAATGTTGAAAACTTGTTCAGTGTGTAAAACATCGACAGTTCCTCGAAAAAAAATCATTTTCTTGAAACATTCCTTCCATTTTTCTGAACGTTTAAAAATAGTTGATATTAAGATCCATATATATCATCTCACTATTGTATTCTAGATAAGTCATTGTCAATGAAGTTCAAGTTCAAGATCAATATATTTTGTTTTTTTCGAAATAACTAAGATGTATTTGAAATCTGAGTTTTGACGTGGATGAATCCGTTTAGTTTTTTAGGGGGGATTTGTATCTGCTTGTGGAAAACAATGCATTGAGCTTATCTCTGTTCACTTCTTATCTCTGTTTGAGAATGTTCATGTCTCATGTTCATCTACTCCATATTCTTACGTTAATATTTTTTAATACAGGAGTTTGACTTTTAATGCAGTGCGGAGTTGGTAAAACAATGCCCCGTGTTAGAGATGTATGCTCTTTATTTTTCTTAAATATGGTGTACTTGCACATGAGATAATATCTCATGTGTACAGTTTATTTAATTTCTATTATCTGCATTTATGTAAATTTTAAAACCGAAGGTTAACTCCCCCATCGTAGTTTTGTCTTTAGCCATATTTTATATTACCGATTATTCGGATTTTGTTTGGTTTTATCCATTTTAAACCATTTTTGAAATGTTTGGGTGCTAGTGCTGCTGATGAAAAATAAATTTCCGAAATCGCCATACAGTTCATTAAAATTATTGGAGTTGGAGTTAACATTTGTATTATGGTATATTCTGCTGAAGTGAAATATCCAGGTAAATCCTGCAATTTGATTGGTTACCTTGACAGGGGATATGAAACCGTATCCCCGTGGTAGCAAAATCACAATTTTTTAAACGCTTTTAATAGAAAAATTATAGCACTTCTAGCAGAATATAAAAGTTATTCGGGCTTCACAGGGGATACGGGTTCATATTCCCTGTCTGTATCCTATATCCCCTTCGCCTGACGGCTCAGGGGATATAAAACACAGACAGGGAATATGAACCCGTATCCCCTGTGAAGATTCCCGAATAACATATAGTATTGTTCATCTGCTCCATTTCCTTTCCTAAAATATTTATTACAGGAGTTTTTCTTTTAATGCAGTGAGGAGTTGGTAAAACAAATAGAGATGCATGCTCTTTATTTTTCTTAGATATGGTGTACTTGTACATGAGATAATATCTCAAGTGTACACTTTGTTTAATTTCTGTTATCCAAATTTATGTAAATTCTAGAACTTTAGGTTTCGTTTAACTCCCTCCATCGTAGTTTTGTCCTTAGCTTTATTTGACATTGCTGATTATTCGGATTTCGTTTGGTTTTATGCATTTTAAACACTTTCTGAAATTATGGATTTGCTATGTTTGGGTTCTAGTGCTGCTCATGAGGAATTAATTTCCGAAATGGCCATACAGATCATTAAAATTTTTACAGTTGGAGTTAACATATGTGTTATGGTCCCATGTTCATCTACGCCATATCCTTTCGTAAAAAAAGTTAGTTGTGCTATTAGTTATTGATATTACCTTTTAATTGTGACTTGCAATACCCATTTTATTGTAAGATTTGTATCTAAAGTATTGAAGGAGAAACCTCATTTTGTAAAAAATTATTCTCTTAATTCATGAAACGAAATGATAGAATTTTACGTGTTTATTTAAGGGCAAAAAGGCATTTATGTACTACTGGGGAGGATGTCACATCAGCATAAAGAACATAAAACCAACATTTTGTGAACCATATTTCTATACTGCCGACAGCTACCCAGATGTTAATTACGTAGAGAATGCAATGTTTAAAGGCATACGGAACTTTAAACATGATTCTGCCGACTTCGTTGGTAAGAATATTTATAAAAATAAATACCAAATTACTGCAAATGTATTTGTTTAATATTGCAATTTCGTCAACTTATGTCTTTTCAGTGCAAATCAAAACGAAACAAATGATCCACAAAATGTATGCTCTGCAAAAACAATACAGATGTAAAATTAACAACATAATGATGCAATGAACAGTAAAAGAATATAGAGTAAATGAAATAAATCGGCCAACGATACCGAAGCAAGAACGAGGAAAGGGAAATTCCAAAATCACGGTAATTCACAGCAACACGAATTGAGACAGTATGACAAAGACATAACAAACAAACAAAAATGAACAAAAACGCCACAAAACTAAAGCACTAGCAGTGTGAACCCCTATAAAAACTGAGGTATCATCAGGGGCTCCGGAAGGGTAAGCATGATCTTCTCCACGCGTGGCACCCGTCACACTGCCGGTGAAGAGTCCGATTTTGTCACAGTCGGTGTCAATCAGTCCGGTAACAAACTCTGGATCTACCCAAAGATATCTGTTCCCATTTGTGAAACAGAAACATTGTAATGGTCTGTCAAATCGTGGTGACGACCATAAAACTTCTGAAGTCACAATTGCAACAGTGACTGAACATACCCTTGATGTATAAGTTTTTGAGATAGTAATTTCGCTCTGTTGACAAAATCGCTGTACAAACTACTGGCACGGCAATAGCGAATGAGTTGTAAAATGTACACGCCATATGCCGGAGAAGTGGGAACATTACTGCTCAAAAACGGGAAGTTCACTTTTGGAAAGTCGAAATCATCACGTTTGTCGTATAGTTTTGTCTTCAGACGTCAAGAGTTGTCAATGTAGAGGTATACGTCCAGGTATGATGCTGGTGATGGTGTATCAGTGGTCTCTTTAATTTCGAATTCATTTGGGTATATAAGATGAAGGTTATCCTTAAATTGAGGATTGTTCAATGAAAGAACATCATCTATATAACGGAAACTGAAATTAAAGGATTTGGCTAGCTTGTTGTCTTTTTTCTGAACTAGTCCTTGTATAAACCCGGCTTCATACGAATAAAGAAACAAATCTGTTAAAAGTGGCACACAATTAGTCCCCATAGGAATCCTATTGTCTGCTGGAAAACTTGTCCTCCAAATTCTACAAATATGTTATCAATCAAGAATTCCAGCATTGCAATGACATTCTCCTCTGTATACTTTTTGTGTGAATCAGTGTGATGTTTAACAAAATAGGCCCCATCTTTACCTATCACCAAATATGAATATCTTCTTTCAGAAAGACTGATGTATTAAATCCCGGAGTACTGACTTTAGCTTATCGTGTGGAAAAGTTGTATAAAGAGTAGAAAAATCGAATGTTTTGACACAGTTGCAGTGGTTGAATTCAGTTAGATAGTTATTCTAACAAGTCTTTTGAGTTTTGAGAATCCACATCTGATTTACTCCACTTGTTGAGTATACTTTATCACTATATACCTTGAGGCCACCTTTGACTGCAGTAAGTAATGAGGTGAGGAGCTTTGAAAGGGGTTTTGTTGTGCATTTGGCAGACTCAGCAATGTATCTCTGTTTGTAAGGGCATTTATGTAGGTACACAGTAGATACAAGGCAGGTTGTTGTTCCCTTCACTCAAAGTGACACCAAAGGAAGACAATACTGATTTGTGATTGTTTAGTATGTCCTCCCTTGGTATGGTGGAAAGTTTGTATGTGGGGTCGCCAAATGAATTGTCAATGCCCATCTACCTCATTAAGAGGTCAATGTAGTGTCTTTTGCAGATAAATGTGATGTTGTTTTGGGCCTTGTCAGTTGGTACGATGACATAATTGTCATGGAGGAAGGACAATGTTTTTTCTACCTCGGGGTCATCAAATATGCTTTTTGAATTGGGGCTCGTGGTTGTCTTTAGGCACTCCGTTCGAGCAACAATCAATGACTTTATGGACCTTATCCAGCCGGACAGTGTTTCAACCTTTTCCTTCTCTCTCTTAGCCCATAGTTTGGCGTATTCCTCAACTGCGTCCATCAATATCTTAAAGTTATGTTTCCAATTGATGGGTTGGGGTTCACGATATTTTAGACCTTTTGTGAAGAGATCACGTAATTTCTCATTGGTTACGATGTTGAGGTCCCCTGTAATAACGTGACCAGTAGGAGCGTACATAAATGGGGAAAAGAGACAAGAACAATCAGGTGGTTTTGATTTGAAGTCATCAATTTAGACATCCCGAAATACCCCTTTGTGATAATGTGTTTGAAAATAAGACTATGTCTCCAAAAATATATGGTAAATCATGCATCTGAAAAATAAAGAGTTTGGAGTAATCATTTTGATTTAGTAATCGACTTGACAAATATACTGACAATGACTAATCACCAGTCGACTTTTTCATTGGTTGTGTGAAAAGCGCCACACGTCGAGTCATTTTTTTACCTTCTTCAAAGTATCTGATGATAGTTTCACTTTTTTTCTTCTTTTTCGTGGTGTCTTTGTTCATAAATATGCGTTTCTGTTTTAGTTTTGTTTGATCTTTTGTATCTTTGTTGAACATATTTTTGATTTTGGGAATTTTGATTTTTATTTTCGAATTTTTGTTACCATTTTTAATGGCGGGTGTAACAAGATTTGAAGTATAAGTTATGATACCCTCTCAAGCTAATCTTAAACAAAAACAAGACTTATTTCGCCCAAATTCAAAACATTCGAAAGAACGTAAAGACAACAATAATAAAATTGTCAAAGAGTAATACGACACATCTTTTTATGAAAATTCTTACTTAAAACTTAAGACATTGTATCTTGTTTAGTAAATGGAGTATTTGATTTAACATTTCATTTGATCTTCTTGTCACATATTTGTATACGCATTTACTTGTTTTATCTATGGATAATGAAGTCATCTGTTTTGTCAGTATGTTACCCATTTGGTTAATGTCACTGACCGATAACGCAGATAGCGAAAAACGACATCCATGTAAACAAAAGGTCCTATATAAAACCATATTCTTTCATGTAAATATGTAAAGCGTCAAGCAATTCTTAACCTCACCATAGAAAAAAAATTACGTCGATAATTTTGGCAATAATGGGGGAACTGACAAGACTACGACATTACCTCTGTTGATATTGCGGTATTGACAAGTCCTCGAGACGAAAGGAAGATTTTAATCATATTGTGCTATATTGTGCACATTATTTACAATTTTAAACATCTTTGAGTGAATGGTCTTCCAAACGTTTAGATTTTATCTGCACTGAAGAGACATAAGTTGTCGAAATGCGTATATGCAGAAATAAAATTCACAGTAACTTCGGTATTTAGTCATTTGTTACCACTGGGTCGATGCCACTGCTGGTGGACTGTTAGTCCTCGAGGGTATTCACCATCCCAGTAGTCAGTACTTCGGTGCTGACCCGAAAGCCGATTCTATTTGGAACCTTACAATATCTAAATTTTTGTAAATTTTGTTGAAAACTAAGGAGTATCCCCCTCTTGCATAGCTCTGTCCTTGGCTGATTTTGGCTTTAACATTTAGATAATATTGGTTATTTGTTCTCTGTCAGTTTTTAAACATCTTTGAGTGAATGGTCTACCAAACATTTAGATTTTATCCGCACTGAAGAGACATAAGTTGTCGAAATGCGCATATGCAGAAATAAAATTCACAGTAACTTCGGTATTTGATCATTTACATTAGTAACACTAAGATCATTTGACACATTTGCTCATTCTCTGCTTAGTATTTATGTAAACAAAGAATTAAAAAATCAAATTAATCTCAATTTTAGTTTCTAGGTAGTTTTATGTTGTTTTTCCTAGTTACAACTCTTACACCATGCCATATGTAGTTCCAGTAATACTTCTGTTATACAATTGTTTTTAAATCTGTAAGATTCTTTCCTCTATAGTGTATATGGTTACCAAATCTAATTTAACTATAATTGTATGTCCCGACATAAGAATACATGTATAATTTATCTAATATAGGGACATATAAAGTAGGAGTAAAACCTAAAACAAACACTGCGATCCCGTGAAAAAAAGCCGGCCATTTATAAAAATCGTAACTGCTTCATTGAGCTGCATTAACCTGACGTTTAACTTGCTGAAGTGAGTCACAGCCGGCCATGTCAACAACGTGTAATTGTTGTTATGGAAATTAAGGAAAAGTGGAGACCATAAGTTGTTCAAACATGAAAATTCCGACTTTTAATGTAGCATCCCATTTAATGTGTGTTGGTTTCAGGGATATATTCAGAAAACCCGGATTACGTTGGACATAGAAATGGTCCGGATTCTACACAGTTGAATCAGAAATTACAAGAACTTGATGCTGCTTTCGGACAACTTCTCAATAACCTGACAGCAGAGGGCCTGGATGAAAAAGTTGCTATAATGATCTTCTCTGATCACGGGATGACTACTATGAGTCCCGAAAGAACAGTGAATCTGACGGGTAAGTGTATAATTGAGTTATTTGTATTTATTTTAAAATGAATATGGAAATGCATCGAAACTTGGTGCAGATATAGGTTCTACATCTGCATTTCTATATTAGTAATCATGATAATCTTATTAGCTCGCCGGGACGAATGTCCGGAGAGCTATTGTAATACCCCGGCGTCGGCGTCATCGGCGTCGGCGGCGTCGTCGTCAGCAAAACTTTAACCTGGCTTGTGGAATTGAGACCTGAATAGCTAGGATGTTCATATTTGGTATGTGACTTCCTAGTGATGAGAGCTTTCTTCTGGTACTATACTTGTAGACATTTTGACCTTTATCTTGCCCTTAGGGCAATTTTTAAAAAAAAAACTTTAACCTTGCCCCTAGAAGGTGGGCTTGTAGTGGTAAGATGTTCATATTTAGTATGTAACCTCCTTATGATAAGAGCTTTCTTCTGGTACAATACTTGTAGACATTTTGACCTTGACCTCGCCCTGAGGGCAATTTTCAAAAAAAAACTTTAACCTTGCCTCTAGAAGGTAGGCTTTTAGTGGTAGGGTGTTTATATTTGGTATGTAACTTCCTTATGATTAGTGCTTTCTAGTGGTACCATATTTGTAGACATTTTGACCTTGACCTTACCCTGAGGCCAATTTTCAAAAAAACTTTAACCTTGCCTATAGAAGGTAGGCTTTTAGTGGTAGGGTGTTTATATTTGGCATGTAACTTCCTTATGATGAGTGCTTTCTAGTGGTAATATATTTGTAGACATTTTGACCTTGACCTTGCCCTGAGGGCAATTTAAAAAAATAACTATAACCTTGCCTCTAGAAGGTAGGCTTTTAGCAGTAGGGTGTTTATATTTGGTATGTAACTTCCTTATGATGAGTGTTTTCTAGTGGTACAATACTTGTAGACATTTTGACCTTGGCCTTGCCCTAAAGGCAATTAAAAAAATTAACCTTGCCTCTAGAAGGTAGGCTTTTAGAGGTAGGGTGTTCATATTTGGTATGGAACTTCCTTATGATTAGTGCTTTCTAGTGGTACCATACTTGTAGACATTTTGACCTTGACCTTGCCCTGAGTGCTATTTTTTAATAAAACTTAAACATTGCCTCTAGAAGGTAGGCTTTTATTTGTAGGGTGTTCATATTTGGTATGTAACCTCCTTATGATAAAAGCTTTCTTCTGGTACAGTATTTGTAGACATTTTGACCTTGACCTTGCCCTGAGTGCTATATTTAAATAAAGCTTTAACATTGCCTCTAGAAGGTAGGATATTAGTTGTAGGGTGTTCATGTTTTGTATGTAACTTCCTTATTGTGAGAGCTTTCTTTTTGTATCATATTTTTAGACATTTTGACCTTCACCTTGCCCTGAGGGCAATTTTTTAAAAACTTTAACTTTGCTTCTAGAATTAAGTTGTTAAGTGGTAGAGTGTTCATATTTGGTATGTGACGTTCTTTTGATGAGAGCTTTCTAACGGTACCATATTTGTAGACATTTTGCCCTTGACCTTGCCCTGAGGGCAATTTTTTAAAAACTTTAACTTTGCTTCTAGAATTTGCTTCTTGAATTAAGTTTTTTAGTGACAGGGTGTCTATATTTGGTATGTGACTTTCTTGTGAAGAAAGCGTTCTATTACTTTCGAATTTATTGTGCATTGAGGTTACTGGAATCCCTGGCGAGCTATGTTGTCTTCTGATAACTCTTGTTTTTAAAATGCCGACAATTTGATTATTCTTAATTTAGATATCGGGAGCAGACTATAAATGTCGCATCTCACTAGAATCGGGTACTCCTGCCCCCTCCTGGTTCCTCTACTGGTCACAGTTGTAAAGGGCGGATGATGGTAACGAAATTTATTTCCATTTGGCAATTTACTGGTATAAAATGAGTTACGGGTTTAATATTTTCTTTTCTGAAAATAGTGAGAGAGTTCATATGAAAATATGAAACAAAATTAACATTGCGTATCTAGTTCAGAACATTATTATTATAAACCTTTCCACATAAAAAAGGCAGTCATATGTAGTTTATGTTCGGACAGAAAATACTTCTTATAAATTCTTTATGATTATTAAATATTTCAATTCCGAAGTTGCTTCAAATTTAGTCACTTCAGATAAGCAGCAACCTATTATACATTAGAAAATAAACAAACATACATATAAACAAGATATCAATGTGTCATCGTACCATTAAGGTGTCTCAGTGGTATTATTCCGCCATTTTTTTGTCTAATTCTTGTTCATTTAGGTTTCATTCATTAAAAAATATAAAATAATGATCAAAATGTAAAGCAAATTCCGAAAATTTTTATTCCTTACCCCTTTTACAACATTTTTGTTTCAACAAGGTGAACTAAAACACATATGCTTTAAATTTGTTGCTGGTTTTACAGAACACAGAAATTATGCAAGGGAGATAATTTGATAAAATATTTTCATATAGATATCACTTCGGAAAGTGATGTTTCGCAATTCCCATGGTGACCCTTTTTGTTATTTGTTATATGTTAACTATAGAATGATATCAAAATACATGCAAAGTATGAACAAACTCTATAATAGATTTTTAAAGCTATCCTCTCATATAATTATTTTTCCTATCATTTCTGTGTAGAATCCTTCAATTTTCAAGTTCATTTTTTGCGCTTAAATGCACGGCGACCCCCAAATTTTATCTTATATTTTTAACTATACTACAATTATGTTTCTACACTGAAAATTTCCCTAATTCTAAAATAGGAAAATAATACCCTACAGACACCTTTAGAGGACCCAACTATCCAAACAGACCACTTTCTTATGGATATGAGGGGAAAATATTTATTTTATTTCTGAAAATTGGCCCGGTATGCAGTTTACATAGGAGGTACAAGGTGACTTTTGATACGGTCAGGTTGTGAATTTTTCTCCTTGGGCATCAGACGTTTTGCATCTTTGGAGTATATATTTTTTTCTGAACTGGAGTACAAGGTTATTTCTTTAAAAATATTATTTCTTTTTGGTTGATATTAGATATACTTTAAGATATAGAATTGAATGGTTCTTTTGGGGTAATTGTCATACTGTGTAAGTACTGAAATCAATTTTCGTGCTTTTTATAAGTATCAATGTTTCGTTGGTTCTTAAATTCGTTGTTTCAATTTTCATACATTAAATCTTTTTGGAAAATATGCATATCGCTTGGAACTAAATTTCGTGGTTTCAGAGAACCACGAAATCCACGAAAATTTGAACCCCACGAACAATAGTACTTTCGCAGTATTTAAAAATGTTAATAAGAAAAGCACATAACCAATATAGAAAACACTTAAAGATATCTTCTCTTTTGAAACGACCTAATCAGGTAGAACACACTTAGTAACAGTTGATCGTTTAGCCCAAGTCCCCCCTTATAAAGGCTGTGGCAGGTATTTGCAATTCCTAAGTAGTTTCGAGAGTGGGAAACAAAACCATTGAAAAACACATTTTAATATATTCTATTCTTGGATTAAAAGAGAACTTACCCACAATGTTCCCCAGCTGTTGTCTGCAGGACGGGCTAAACTTCGGTTGCCACCATCGAGGAACATATCTTAATATTGGACGCTACGGAAATGCATTCAGCGACCTTAATTTTAAACTACTGGTCTGATTTAAACTTAAGTTAAAGACAGAAGACCTAAAGCGGGTCATTTTTTTTAAATCACATTCGTTCTTGATTCCTCATCCTAGATTGCTAAAAGAGACGAATAAAATGTCATATGGCAACTTTTTGCAGGTTTTACTATCTAAAGATTATGCTCCTGGTGCTTGGCTTGAGATTCTCTCATTATTCATAAACCAAGATTTTACATCGCAAAATCAACTCAATAAAAGGGAAAATCTGCAGGTGCATTTATTGCTTCAAATGAAACTCACATGAACTGTATAGCCTGATCTGTTGTGTAAAGATTTGGTTCATTCTTAAACTTTTTTAGCAAAGAGTATCAAAAATGACCGTCAGAAGGGGACATAGTTTTACGTTGTACCCTATGAAAAACATACTAAAAAGCTTCTCAATGGGAAGAAGAAGACCAGTTGAGCCCAAACTTCGTCATAATAGTCCTTTAGTCCTCCACTTGAAGATGTGTCCAGCAGTTCTGCACTCATTCAAAGATAAGCGCCAGCGCAACATAGAGCTTAGCATTGGACCCTTTTGAGGAAAGTTTCCTGAATATTCCCCCAAAAGCCCATGGTTTGCACTTTTTGAAATTGTGTTTTGAAAGTCCGTACCCCCTCCCAGATGGCAGCAACAAGCCAGAGAATCTATTTTATCATCGGATCCTTTGGGAAACAAATTCTTTTCTGAACCAACACTGTCGATTAGAACCAAAGATGTTTACAGTACTCCTCAGAAGCACATTTAAATTGTGTCCTGAGGGCCGTACACCATCCAAGATTGCCGACATTTTAACATTGGCCCAAATAGAAAAATATTCACAGATCTTCTCTGAGACTACTCAGCAATTTATAGCCATATATGGACACACCTTTCCAGAGATGATTTTCAACAGATATTCAGCAGAGAACACAGTTTAAAAATACAAAAATTCCAAGGTTGCAGTAGATTTTGTTATGCTGTACACGTGTCTCAAGGAGTAACATTTAATATTGGCCTTACAGAAACACTTTCAAAAATGTATTTGTTCATTATGGATTTGATTGGCCTTTTAAAATCAAGCTAGGCACAATGGTATTTATATCATCCCATTGAAAAAACAGGGCTTCGTTCAAGATTTTCGCCAGTGAAAGATGGTAACAGTAGAGCTTATAAAATAAGTGTGAACCGAACCGTCAGTCTAAAACGAACAATCCAAGGAAAATGAAGACACACATATATACAAAAATGAACAACACGGATATAACATAGAGGTCTATGAACATGTCTAACATTTAATATTTTTACCATGGAGATTTATTGGACTGTCTTGGTCCATTGAGCAACGGAGTCTTACCAAGTCGCTTGTTAATTATTTATTTATTATATTTATTGTTTTGGACAGGTTATATAGATACAGATAAATTGAAGGCGGAAATTATTTCTTATGGACCAGTCACCAACCTTTGGCCAAAGGATGGTAAATTGGATGAGGTAAAAGTGATTCTTTATAGAACTCGACATGGAAATAGTCAAAATAGTTAGATTTGTTATTACAGTACAGTCAATTTCATTGACAAGGCTTTGAAAGAGAACGTTAATTAAGTATACATATTTATTAAATGTAATGTAAAAACTATAAACGAATACCAAAAATAGCAAGCTGTAGAATAGAAAAAAGAAAAATGTCAGTAAAAGGAAAATTAAAATGCAAGTTATCACATCAACTTTTATTAAATATAGAAACGTGACACAAGTGTTTTGTTCTTAAACAAGTAAGTGTGGATGTGGTCTATTTTCCTGTAATATCCGTTACACATCACAGCGCAATGATATAAAATATACGTAGTTTTCAGAACTAAACAAATGGCGGATAAATCACAATTTTTTTTTTTTGAGTTTCATATATATATGAAAAAGAAAGGAAATGGGGTAAATGTAAAGGAGACAACATCCCATCTCCTGGTTTAAACGACCAAAAAGAAAACATCTAGGGGTAACCGTACGTCTTCATCACATTTAGGAAGCCCACACCATATAGCAAGCCCTAAATGTCCAAAAAAGGAAAAAGTGAATAAATCAATGGAAACAATCCATCAATGGAAAATTAAGCTTTCGTGACACAAGTTGGACATTCACTGCAGTTCGATTAAAAAAATATTTAAAATCGTTATCAAAATTACGAGTTCTGCAGCACAATTCTGTTAAAACAATTAATGCAAATGAATAACAACTTAATGTTTTTCGCGAAAAGGATTGGTCATGTTGTGCAAGTTAAAGTTTTAAGAGCCTTTTGTGCAGGAAACAAAAAGATGATTTTTAAACTTCCGTTCAACCTTAAGAAAAAATTAAAATTAAAAAGAAATAAGAACGGATGAAATCCACTGTTACGAGAAAGATTTGATCTTGGTTCTCACATAAAGAAATAAAAATGAGCTTTAAATTAGAAAATTAAGCACAAGTGGAATGCACTGTTATGAAAAAGACGTGATCTAGGTTCTCACATAACGAAATACAATTGAGCTGTGAATTTCGAACTCATATGAACATGCTTAAATAATGCATATTGAAAGTGTTTAATCAGTAACTAATCAGTATTCAACTCAATTATTATTTGGTTTGGCAGCCGGCCAAGATTTTTACTTTCTCAGTTCAAAAAATCTATTAAACAAATGTACTTTATCTTTGCCAGGTGTACAACTCTGTAATGAGAGCGAAAGATGAATTAGGTCATATCAAGGTCTACAAAAAGAACGAAATCCCTGACAGTTGGCATTTTAAGAATAATGACAGAATAGCACCTATCCTCATTTTTGCCGATTTAGGATGGTATATATTAAATGTAAGCCTAATGATTGTGTTTTTGTTTTAAATCCAAACCTCCTTCAAAAATGCAAGTCGGATTTCAACCAAGCTTTCAGGATATGTTATCATCTATTTTGGTTGAGCAACTTATACTTAAAAGTTTTAATTTCAGATTTTAAAGCTTCACTGAGCCTTAATAGCTCATTTATAGATTTGCTTTGTTAATCCACCACCACTTCAAAACTATAAGCCATTTTGCCACCAAACTAACCTGATATGCTTTTCACCTGGTCTAGTTGCGCAACGAATACTTGATTCATTTGATTGATTTGTTAATATTGTTTTGTTAAACTGTAGTTCTCAGAATTTTAAGTCCTATTCCAACCAAGATTTCCTGATATGTTTTTCGCCTGATCTAGTTGCCTTCGCCTCATACTACAAAAATGATTTCACAGATTTAAGAGGTTCGACTAGTCAAAACAGATTTTTTTATACAGTTTGTTAATCTATAACTCCTTCAGAGCTATCAATCTTATTCCAACAAATTTACAAGACATGATTTGCTCAAGATTTAATTGTACACGTGAAGCTTAGAATTTTGATCTTAGATTTTTAGTGGGCAATAACAGCTCATTTGTTTATTCAGTTTGTTGACCTTAAACTTACACCCCGGGTCCTTTGTTTCACTCAGGTGTATAGTATTTGGAAACTTTATGTCAAACAATGGACTATGATCGCTGGGGCTTGACAGGGACGGTCAGATACCCCGTCACACCCTGTGATCACAGACAATTGTTTGACAGAACGTTTCGCGGGAAGTTCGGCGTATTGCCAACAGCATCAAAGATGACGAATTTTGTGACAACTGATCATGTAAACCACACAATCACTCATGTTTTCCATAACTATTGATTGTGTGTATTCTTAATAAGAATTTATTCAACATTTTAGAGGGGAGGACAGGGGTGCCATTCTCCCTTCTCCTGCCCCCTCTCCTTTGTCCCACTCCTGCAGCTTCTACCATACCAACTTTCTCCCAGTCTCCCTTTATGAGATACTAATTCATAATAATGAGATCTTAGCCCATAACTATGAGATATTATTTCATAATTACGAGGTAGTATCTCATAATTATGAATTAATAAGTCATATTTATGAGATAATTATCTCATAAGTGATGAAATAGTATCTCATAGATTGATTAATTAATTGATTGATGTTTAACATCTGATTTGGCTATATTGTATCTCATAATTACGAGATTTTTTTTCTTTATGTGGCATCAATGTGCTTCTGTACAGTTCCAGGGTTAAAATGTGATTGTTTCCATTTTCCGGTATGATTCGCTAGAAAATTGTTTCGAATAGTATTTCATTTACGAGATGCTACATATAAGTAATGAATCGTTTTGTAGCTATTTAACAGATGTTACAAGTTGACACATGGGGTCATTGCATTTATATCATTATAAAGGATACGCGAAGTACATGACACTTTGAACAAGGGTACTTTTAAACACGGACAGATACCAAAAAATGTGTTCATCATATTTAAGTGTCATATTGCCAATATCTCCCGCCCCACTCCAACCTTATTGGATGTGAAATGCTAAGGGCTATGCTAAAATCTGCGACTTTCTCGGAAGCTAACACCATTTTAAAATAAAATAAATGCACACTTTGGCCCGTTAAAGATTATTCATGAAAACACAAGAAACCCCATTAAAAAGTTCAGAATTGATATTTTAACAATATTTTCACCTTATGACTCTGTTATAGTATCATTAAAAATCAAATTACTGAGAATCACATTTATTAATATTTTTTTATCCGCAGTCACGGGACAAAAAAATAAAAATTAAATTGCAATCAGACTATTTATAAAACATTGAATTATTTAAATCTGACCCATCTATTGATCCTGTGAAATCCTTTCAAAATCTTATACATTAATTCTCTATAGACGATTGTGCCATACTTAAAAAATTTCTAAACCAAGTTCATTGCTGGGAGCTATCTTCTTTGTCAGATCCCAACAAAATGAGAAATCTTTGTAAAGGACCTTCCATACATCATTTATGTAAAGTTTGCCTGAATTTGCTTCAATAGTTTCAGAGCAGATGTTGAAAATGATGTTTTTCTCATAGCGTCCAATGTTAAAACTAAAATCAGCGCTGGCAGCCATGTTTTTTATTGGATCATTACAAAATGAGCAATCTTTGTGGAGGACCTTCCAAACATCATTCCTGTAAAGTTTGGGTAAATTTGCTTCAGTGGTTTCAGAGGAGAAGATGAAAATGCAAATTTCCCATAAGGCTAACGTTAAACTATGTTTCGTGCTGGCGGCCATGTTTTTTGTCGAATTGGAATAAAATGAGCAATCTTTGCAAAGGACTTTTAGTACATCATTCTTGTAAATTTTGATTGAATTTGCTTCAGCAGTTACAGGGGAGGAGATGAAGGTGTGATTTTTTTCCCATAGGGTCCTATGTTAAACCAATGTTATGCGCCGACAGCCATGTTTTTTATCGGATCGGAACGAAATGAGCAATCTTTGTAAAGGACTTTCTATACATTATTCCTGTAAAGTTTGGTTGAATTTGCTTCAGTGATTTCAGAGAAGAAGATGAAAACGTGAATTTCCCATAAGGCTAGCGTTAAACTAAGTTCCGTGCTGGCGGCCATTTTTTGTAGAATCGGACTAAAATAAGCAATCTTTGTAAAGGACCTTTAGTGCATCAATCCTGTAAAGTTTGGTTGAATTTGTTTCAGCAGTATCAGAGGAGTTGATAAAAATGTGATTTTTCCCATAGGGTCCTTTGTTAAATCCAAGTTCCGCACTGGCGGCCATGTTTTTTATCGAATCAGAACGAAAGGAGCAATCTATGTAAAGGACCTTCCATACACTATTCCTGTAAAGTTTGGTTGATTTTGCTTCAGTGGTTTCAGAGGAGAAGATGAAAATGTGAATTTCCCATAGGGCCAATGTTAAACTATGTTCCGTGCTGCCAGCCATGTTTTATGACGAATCCACATAAAATGAGCAATCTTTGTTAAGGACCTTTAGTACATCATTCCTGTAAAGTTTGGTTGAATTTCCTTCAACAGTATCAGAGGAGTTGATGAAAATGTGATTTTTCCCATAGGGTCCCATAAACCCAAGTTCCGTGCTGGCCGCCATGTTTTTAATCGGATCGGAACGAAATGAGCAATCTTTGTAAAGGACCTTAAGTGCATTAATCCTGTAAAGTTTGGTTGAATTTGCTTAAGCAGTTTCAGAGGAGTTGATGAAAATGTTATTTTTTCCATAGGGTCCTATGTTAAACCAAAGTTCCGCGCTGGCGGCCATGTTTTGTATCGGATCGGAACGAAACGAAATGAGCAATCTTTGTGAAGGACCTTCCATACATCATTCCAGTAAAGTTTGGTTGAATTTGATTCGGTGGTTTCAGAGGAGTCGATGAAAATGTGAAAAGTTGACAGACGGACGGACGGACGGACGACGGACGCCAAGTGATGGCAATAGCTCACACTGACCCTTTGGGTCAGGTGAGCCAAAAATCATATCGTGGAAAATAGCAAATACCTTAAGGTACTTTTCACAACAGATATACCGCTACATAGGGTCATCTTTTCATGGTGCAAATGTATTTGAATTGAGCTATACATTTTAGTCAATATTTTGTCTGAGCTCTGTCCAAACGTTGTTCATTTATTTGAAATGGCTTGTCTTAATCAAAGTCTGATCCTACTCCAACCTGACAAAGGCATATCAAATCATGATGATAAAGCATCCCCAGATATATCAAATGTTGAAATGATAAATGGGTAGAATTATATATTTGAAAATCATAGGTTTCAAGTTGTCCCTCCCCTCCCTCCCCTATATAGATATTGTAACTATATGACCTGCATTTACACATTTCTTTGCAAAAAAGCCAAACGTATTTTTTAAAATGATTAAAGGAACAAAACAAACTTTTTTACTTACAATATTTCGAAGCAAGACGACCAATTTGGTAAGCTTAATTTCGGCCATATAATTTCGGAATTAAACTATACTGATGTATAAATCACAATCTATATTTTATCTTCTTATTCACTGTATATCCACACATTGAAATATTTCAATAAATGACAAACAAATCCATTTTGTTAACCTTTTTATATTTGTCACACTCATTACTGATTTGTCCTTTGAACTCACTTGTCTTTTCATACGGCTAACTCGATTTGTTTGTGTAGTTTTATACATCAATGAACTTGATGTCTAGGTGACATGATTGTCATGAAAAATAGCTTAGATCAGTGTGTCCATTGTTTGTTTAAGAATAACTCAGTCATGAACAGGTTTCCAACGGGGTTTTATAGTAAAAGGTAAATTTAATAAAGATTATATATGTTTTGGGTTTTTTATATTTCTCGAGTGTTTTGATATGATAAGAAAAATGCCTTTGCCTTTACCTTGGGTGTAAGTTAGTTATACCCTTCGGTATATGGCGTTTCTGGAAAAAGAAACGCCTTTACTTCATGGTACAGAAACGCCTTTACCTCATGGTGCAGAAACGCCTTTACCTCATGGTATAACTATTACTTCTTCAAAATTGTAAGTTATATTCCAACCAAACAGTATATGTTCTTTACTTGAGAAGTTGTTCACCTGATACTTAAAGTTTATTAGATTTTGGAGGTTCACTGAGCCGAAATATCTCATTTGTTTATTCGTTGAATTAATCTGCATATCCTACAAAACTGTCAGACAGATCCGAACCAACCTTTCAGGATATGTTGTTTATCTGATTCCGTTGTGCATACTATATTTGAAATGTTTATCTTATTAATAGTGGTTTCCTGATTTGATAATCTGTACCTCTTTCATAATTGTAGATTCCTAATTAACCCTTCGGGATATAAATATCTTATCTCCTTCATATGATCAAATTGTGTATCTTATATTTATAATTTTCATTTAACATGTAAGAGGTTCATTGAACAAAAAATAACTCATCTGTGGTGCAGGCGGAACAAGTGTTCCATGGAAAACTCGCCAAGTTTTGCTTTTATACTCAAGGAAAATCAACACAGGTTGAAAAATTCACCTCTTTTGAACGTACAAAACCATTGTATCCTACTACATTTGTAGTAGATTATTTTTAACTTTTGTTGATATGACATCTTTGGATTATTATTTATTATACAAAACTTTGTAACAAGTCAGTACATATTTCTTATTAAAGGTACCACAATTGGTTCTTCTCTACCACTCTCTAACGAAGTTTTTGGGACATATAGCGTTCAGCGTGGCGGTCTGCCCGTTTGTCTGTCTGTCTTTCTGTATGTCCGTCTGCACATAGGGTACATTACATTGTGTAATCAAGTCCTGGTTTAGGTTTTTACCGAGAAACCTGAAACTTTACAGAGTGTTTCTATATACCTGGAATATGTGCACGTTCTATTTTGGCAGAATTAAAATTTTTTTTTCCTGATTTTACAGACAGTTGAACTAAGTCTTTTCACAATATTCTATGTACAGGGTATCCATTCTGTGAAATCAATACCCCTGACATATTTTAACAAAAAGGTCTGAAACTTTTCAATAGTGTTTCTATATTGAACACGTGTGCCTGCAATTTTGTTTACATTTTATATTTTTTCGGATTAAAAGCACAGTTGAACTTGGTCCTTTTTGGACAATATTCAATGGGTGTTCTACCCATCTTGTGTAATCAACTTCTGTGATAGTTTTTCACTGAACATATGTACCTTCTTTGTTGTAGCATTTTATAATTTTTTCCATATTTTACACATAGCTAAACTCAAGCAAGATGTCGCGTGGTATTGGTAGTCCTATAAATGGCAGTTCTAGTTTCTTTAAACACATCATACAAATTATAATGCATCAAATTCATTTCAACAAGTACTATTTTAACTTTTTATTCGATTGTCTATAGAACCAGAGGCTCCCAGGAGCCCGTATCACTCACCTGGCTTTCAGTTGCCTTAATCAAGGAAACATTGTAAGATATATAGTTGATCTTCAGTTTCTAAAGCTTTTGTAGCTCAAACACCTCCAATATCTTGAACTGTAAAGTCTGATCACGTTTTACTGTATTTCTTTGTTTGGCTTTTTTTTTTTACAAAAAACGTTCTTGCTAAGGACCACTTTCGACACCAGTTTTGAAGTCGAGACGTCATTTTGTAAATGGCAGTCAACAAACAATTTTCAACATCGGTTTTGAAGTCGCAACATCAATATCTATTTGGAAATCAAATTTCATTGAAATCGGACAATGTTGAATTTTTCCGCCATTTTTTGCGGCCATTTTGAAAATGACGGTCAACGAACAATTTTCAACAACGGTTTTGAAGTCGCAACATCAATATCTATTTGGAAACCAAATTTCATTGAAATTGGACAATGTTGAATTTTCCCGTCTTTTTGGAGGCCATTTTAAAAATGGCGGTCAACAAAAAAATTGTCAACATCAGTTTTGAAGTTGTGACATCAAGACCTATTTGGAAACAAAATGTCATTGAAATCGGAGAATGTTGAATTTTCCCGCCTTTTTTGGCGGCCATTTTGAAAATGGCAGTCAAGGAACAATTTTCAACACCAGTTTTGAAGTCGCAACATCAATATCTATTTGGAAACCAAATTTCATTGAAATCGGACAATGTTGAATTTTCCCGCCTTTTTTGGCGGCCATTTTGAAAATGGCGGTCAA
>MJUU01069919.1:0-51209 GCA_002080025.1 Modiolus philippinarum | reverse complement strand
CCCGTGCTGGCGACCATCTTGGATGAAGTACGAACATAAAAATCACAAACTTTAAAGGGGACCATCCAAAGACTACTGTGACAAAATTTGGTCCCCATAAGCTCAGTGGTTTCAGAGGAGAAGATCTTGGAATGCATTTCCTATAGGGTCCTATGTTAAACTATCTCCCCGCTGGCGGCCATCTTGGACGAGATGCAAACCTGCTGGACATATGTAGAAATTGTAGTTCTGGAAAACCTCAACACTTTTGCAATTCATATTTAACCTTTATCTCAAACAGTTTTTGAAATGAAAGTAAAAAAGTTAAAAAATTGTGAAAATTCAAAGAAAAAGCGGCAATAACTCTTATGTGGGTTGTCAGATTTTCTTCAGGACATGTAGATCTTACTATGCTGACTATTTTTGTTATATAAACTTCCCCTCTATCTTCTACCATTTTCAATATATAAGACTAAAAGTATCGAAAAACTGAAATTTTTACGGAAAAGGGGCAATAACTCCAAGACGGGTACACGGATATTCTTCAAAATTGCAGGGCAGGTAGATCTCATCATGCTGATCATTTTTACCCCATGTCAGAATTTTGATATCTGTAATGGTTTTTGAGTAATTTGCAAAAAACGGCAATTTACCCCCATGTTCTATTTTTAGTAACAGCAGCCATGTTGTTTAGTCTACGGTCATAAAAATCACAAACTTGAAAGAGCATACCCTGGTGATGATTCAGGTCAAGTTTGGTTAGTATTGGCCTAGTAGTTTTAGAGGAGAAGATCTTTGAATACAAGTTAACGGACGGACGGACGGACGACGGACGGACGGACGACGGACGCCGAGTGACAGTTTGCCGTCAAAAATGAGTTGAATAAATCTATTGATTAAATACAACAATAAACATAAAAACAGAAAATAATACATCACAAACGAGACAAAATCCATAAAAAGTCAGACATAGGAACAGGTGCATCTCTACTGAAAGAGTGAGTATCTGCTGTTACTGACGAGTCACCTGTTTCATAGGCGTACACCGGTATATGGGTCTTCATTATCTGAATTTTAAGCAAAGTCTCAGAAAATGGGTTATTAGAACAAAAACGTTTTGTTTTGAAAAGCTTTGCTAATAGTACAAAACAAATTTGAAAATTAATGAAAGATTTTAAGATAATTTTTGTTTATATATTAGACTGGAAACATTTCTATCTAGGGTTTTCCTTCATTATCCGCTTGCTGCTTATATGACTTGTATGTCTTAAAATATATGAAAATATAATTTCAAGTTTTATAAGTATTATTCCATGTTTGATTGGATTAAACCCAGGGATATCGAATATTCGGAGAACTAAAGCTCACACTCCCTTATCATGACTGTATTCATGTGCATTCGCAGCATGATACGTATCACTCTGCAAGAGGCCTTTAACATTAACTGATGACTGACTTACTAACATTAACTGATGACTGACTTACCTATTTTGTTTCACACCTCTGTCTCAAACCACTGAGAGTGGGCTTTCAAGCAATATAATACTGGTAGCATTTTCATAGAAATTTTTTGTGTATTATGTCAACCAGCTGTGAGATAATTAAGAAATATATGGCACAAAAAACTTAAGAAATCATAATATATGTTCATGTTAAGCCCAATCAATTATTCTAAAAGCACAGGATGCCATTCTCGGCCTGTTGCATGTTGTATTGCATAAGAGGTTTGAACTTGATAGTTTCATACCTATTTGTTTATCTTTTTGGTGATGTTCAAGACAAAACAGGGAAAAAGACCAATACCATTTCTTGTACCCATGATATGTAGAATGTATCAACGTATGAGCTAACATTAATTTGTCGACTACACCTCGGGCTGTGCAGAAATGTTTAAACTAGTGCTAAGTGCATGCCTGATAGCTGTTTTTATTAACTTTACTTTCAGCCAAATTACAAAGAATTTGAAACGTATACTGACGGACAAAAGCTAACCGGTCACCACGGTTACAATCCCAACGAGCAAGACATGAGGGGCATTTTTGTTGCAAGTGGTCCAGGTTGGTAAAAGCTTAATTTGGAATATAACATCGTTAATATAAAAACGCTTTTCATGCAATACTTTTGTAAATCGGTCATGTACTCTAAACTAAGCCACAGTGGATACGTTGCTAGGCAACAAACGATTTATACCAGATTTCATGACATGTCTAAAGGCAATTGCTCCAAAACGGCTGTCAAGATAAGCAACACTTTCCAAAAAGCTGCGATATTTATCCAATTTGAATCAAAATCATCTAAGAGAATAATTATTCAAGCATTCGCCGTGAGGATTAAATTTTGAAGTAATATCCGGTAGAAAAGGCATCATATTTACCTCTTACATATAGTATGCCTTAATTATCATCATTAAAGGGTTAACTAACCACGGGGGGGGGGGGTCACTTCAGGTGGAAATTGGTACAGAACTGCCGCTGGTGTTTTGAAAATACCCTCCTTTCATATAGTTTCCGAAACAAAAAAACGGCCCATTCATATAGTAAATTTGAAAAATAACCATCACAATTGTATAGTAAAAATGTGTAATTAGAGTAAGAAAACCATTAATTTCATGGCAGGAATTTTCGTAAACATCAAATAATGATAAAAACTTGATTAAGTACAGCAACCAGTAGAGATTCTGACCATTTGCGGTTAATTTACTACCCAGTGGTAAAAAATTAAGACCCATTCAGATAGTTGCCAACTGCAAAAAAACAGGCCCATTCCAGCGGCACGTCTGTATATACCTCTATATAGGAAGTGACCCCCCCCCCCCCTGTGTAAATAACACAAATTTACTTATATTTCACTGATTAAGAAAATGTATATTACAGATTATGCTCTCAGTACACTTAATGCCTATGGCAAACTTATTTTTTATTAGTTTTTAAATAAACGTAAAGTTAATTTCTGGAATGAATATAAAAAATGCCCTTTACGCGTCTTGCAAAAAGCAAATTGAGCAAATATAAGCAGAATAAATCGAGAATCTTTGACCGGTTAGTAATTATCCACTTGACCCTTAGGGTTTGTCAAATGTAAACGAAACATCTTGATTGTATAGAAGCTACTATGCCAGAAATATTTGTAGCCATTCATTATATTTCATGAAGTTTTATGTAATATACTTGCGAATATTATTTATATTTCCTAACACATTAAGTTAGACAATTTTACTGACACACTTGCGTAAGTCACCATACAAGTACACATTATTCTTAAGCTCCGTAAAACTCATGGATTTGATATTATATTCGTTTTGTTCCCAATGAAGTGCCTTGTGGTGATTATTATCATGTTTGTTGGGGGCATGACTACTTACAGCTTTAAAAAATATAATGTCTGTTACAAAACGCGACTCTGTAGAAAAAAAAATACATAAACGGGAAAAGAAATCGTCGCATAAATAACATACAAGAAAGCAATAAAACTTTCAAATGATATTTGCGACCATTGTACTTCAGGAAAAGTTCAAAGATAATGATATACATGAATATTTTTGACTACGTAATACATTCCATAACTACTTTGCCTTATTATTATATTTCTTAAATCAGAAACCGAGATCTAGATCTATATTTTGACTTATATTATTAAAGTTTGGTTAATTAGTAATAGTGGAATATATATATTTCAGGAATCAAAAACGGAGCCACCGTAAATTCATTTAAAAATGTTGACGTCTACCAATTAATGTGCCACGTGATGAATATAAAACCAGCTGCAAACAACGGTACTTGGTCTAAAGTTAAAGATATATTGATGGATACATCATCGTCTAAAACAGTTCGTTATAGTTTATCTTTGACAGCCTTATGCATTTATATTGTAAATTTTATTGCTACATAGAAAGACTTCATTGGGCAATTTGTTATGTTGTTATTCGAAAATTTTATATCATCCATACAGAGACATTTTGATGAATAACTAAGTGTACGGCACTGACATCAAGTTACACCATTTAGATATTCGATAAAAACATATTCTGAATCTAAATTCCTATCGATATGCTTATTCTTAACAACAGTGGGTATGTCAGCATTATCATTGATAGCTAGGCCATCTTATATTGACTATTATTGACTATTATAATTCCGTCACAAGAAAAAAGAAAATCCCTGGAACATATATCGCAAATTTAATAACATCCTGATTCCAAGTCGTCCAATTGCTACAGGAGCTTCCAGTGATGATCGTAAAGTTGGGTTAACACCCTTTATTTTCTCATGGCTTCTGTTTTTGTTTTTGTTTATATCTTTTTGTACTGTTTGGTAATATATGCATTGCCACGATTTATTAACTATCATTTTCGGAATAACCAATTCGATTTTGTGTTTCTTAATTTATTTCCGATGTATCATTAAAGTTAACTCCCATGAAATGAGTACTTATAGTGGTTAGGGATACTCAGTATAAATGCCGGACTTAGCGATATACTGACAAGTATATTGATTGTAGTTTTCGGCCATTGTAGGTTAACTGTTATCCTTTATTTGTAATTTATAATCCAAAAAGTTGTTTTTTCCAAAAAACTTAAAACGATTTGATGATGTCAATTCAAAAATATGGTACGTTTTCTATTTTAGGTTTTGCACAAAATATCAATGAACATTACTTCATCAAACTAAAAATGCTTGTAAAACTCGTGTCTTTACCAGCATAGATAACTAAATAACGAAGTTACTGTGAATTTATTTTCTGCATATGCGCATTTCGACAACTTATGTATCTTCAGTGCAGATATAAGCTAAACGTTTGGAAGACCGTAAAAATCGAACAAATACCCAATATGATCTAAATGTTTAAGCCAAAATCAGCTAAGGACAGAGCTTTGCATGAGGGAGATACTCCTTAGTTTTGAACAAAATTTACCAAAATTTTGATATTGCATAAAGTAGTTCATCGTGGAAAATATAAAACGTAATAGATTATTGATCATTTTCATTAATAATTGTTGCTTCGGTATAGGTTCTGTAAGTCTCGTCATGTGACCTCCGAGAATATACGTGAAACGTTGTTGCCGGGTACATTGTGCCTATGTAGTACTATGAGAAATTGTTGGATTTTTGGTTCACAGCTCAAATTAAGAGTGGGATTCGTTTTCCCTCAACCAGAATATTTTATCCTTCAAGAATTATACACTTTATAACCTTAACCTAGACTGAAATTAAACAAAATGACGCATTCTGTATGTAACGTCAAGTGAAGTTTGTCCCGGAAGTGAGGAAGTCGGATGACGGTTTCAGTGCATTATATATTAGAGTTCCGGACTTTGAAAGTGAAAGTAAAACGAGACTTACAGACCCTATTCATTGGGAAATTAATGAGAAACATCGTTCGGTTATCTCCCTGTACCAAGTTATATATGGTTAAAGTGGAGATAATTTTTATTTAAATTTCAAAAGAGGGTATTGATATGCTAACTAAAATTATCTCCATTTTGAATCATACAAAACTAGCTTGGTACATGGAGATAATCGACCGAGGTTTCACATTTAAAAACATTTCAAGAAAACCTATAGTACTAGTTTATTTGTTATTGATCAGCTCATTCCTAATGTTGTAATAATTTTTACTACATAGATACTTGTGTAATGCCCTATTTATATCTCAAAGCTGAATCTTGTATTCTACAACGATACAGTCTACTGCTACCTAGACGTGATTTACCCAATGTTAAATGCCAACGGGTTCTCTGTCTGGAATGTTATATGCTGATGAATTCACTGTTATTTCCCAGTTAAAACTGGTACTGATCAAAAGACATTTTTACTCTGATAGCTTTATTTCAAGGAATGGTGCTTTTCACATACTGTTTATGTCACTTTTTGTTCTTTGCTTTTCTTTTTGCTTTGTTTTGTTGTGCTTTTTCCTATGTCTGTAAAACTTATCTTTTGTGCCCCTAAGTATCATTAAACTTTATTCACAGAAAATGCGTGCGAAGCAAATAACAGTTAAACTAAACATAACGCGAAGACTCACTTATATCAGTTTAAACATTCGAAATCAAACGTTGGGCATAAAAAATAACTGAAACATCAATGCATGTCCGTGTATATAGACAATAGCAGTACATTGGCTTGACATAAACGCAATATAAGGATGATACTTAGAAACGCGGGTAAATGCGAGCCTCTGGCGAGCATTTTCACCTTTTGGAGCCGAATCCTTATATTTCGTTTATGTCAAGTCAATGTACTATTATTGTGTTTATACTTCAACATACAACAAGCCGAATCTTATAAAATATATCGGTGAAAATGACAATTCAAAAAGTCTAGCGGACGTCGTTAGTTTGAGATGAATCCATGCTTTCTTGCAACGCCATGGAACAATTTCTACAGAAACACATTGTTGACGTCATTGACGAAGTGTTATACGGTCAATGACTGTATATCACTATGTTTATACAGTCACTGGAGTTTACTTACTCAAATAGAGGGGTTGCAGTATAAAAAATTTGGTAAATTTAAAACAAAAGGGCAAATTTTACTGTATCATATATACTTGGTAATAGTCAATGAGAGCAGTAGCAAGTACTACCTTTAGAGAAACTAGACCTGAAACTAGTCGCTAGTGAACAATATCTTTGGGTGATAAAAGCAAAATCACAAGTAAATAGTTAATGATAAATGCATCTTCATGGGTATTAGTACCGCGAAACTGACATAAGTACAAGCAGTTGTTACTAGAAATGATACCTTTTTTGACAAAGGTACCGAAATATCAGTCACTAGCTAATGGGAGATTTGTGTGGAAAGGGGGGTTAAAATATAAAATAAAATGCTCCTTAATAATATTTTTGTGATTATTAGTACGGAAATAGTTGTGACTACTTGTTGTTAGTAATACCTTTGGGGACGTTAGTTTTGAAATAAAAGTTACTAATTTATATATGATATATGTATTTTTGGAAAACATTTGCTACAAAAAGCGAGGCTTTATGTCGTGGTCTGTATGGGGACATTGTGTACATAAACAGTAATCTGTAGTTAGTTGTAAACTCAATATTATCAAATGAAGTACACAATATTCATTTTTCTTTAGGCCACAATATTGTGTAATCAAAACGCATATATATAACGACCAGATGCACCTCAATGACAAATGTATTGACTTTTTGAATTAGCTGATGATGCCACTACCTAGCGGATAATAGTCGCCAAGGGTGTAGCAGGCTGCTCATAAAAGCCCATTAGTCTGATTGAAATATGTGAGAAAACTTCACTTGAAATTTTTCCCACTTTTGTTAATTATTTTGGTCAATGGCAATGAAGCTGAAATGTTCACCACTTTTCAGGCTATGACACATGCAAAACCGACAGAAATGCCCTACGTAGTCTTGTATAGGGTCTGTCAGTCTCGTCATGTGAGTCACGAGAATCCACGATAAACAGGCAATTCGAAAATGTTTCCCGCCAAAACATGACGTCAAAGGATTGTGACGTTCAAATTTTTGTTTAAAACGTCAAATGTCTTTGTTTAAAAGGTAACTTCTAGGTACAAATTTTGATCCCGGAAGTTCCAAAATTGTACGAGACTTACAGGCCTTATTGTTGTTATTGTTGTTTTGTGTGGAATATCAATGAAAGGATTCCACCTTTCTTTTGAGAAATTCAAAAAAAAAAAATATTTGACAAATTGTCTTTTATACAGTTATCTCCCTGGAGCAATTTCTGTTTTCTGTAAACACTCGCCAAATTAACATCTCTTGCTTTTAAATGCATATTTACTTTAAATTATTCGAATTATTCTGTTAACATAATAAATGTATGAAACCTAAATGAACAATTATTTGCAAAAAAAAGATGGCGGAATAATTCACTGTAGCCATCTTCAAGCAATATTACGATGTATTCTTCATTCTTATATTTGTTTGATCGGTCTAGAGTCCAAAGTAATACTATTTATGAAATATTTAATGTAATAATATGTTGGCAAATGAAATACAACATAAAATATAAATGTAATTCTGAGTATAACATACAATATATTTTCAGTTTTCACATACACATACAATATATTTCTTAATATTTACATAGATGTAATACACGTTAATGAGTATTAAAATTAAGGATTTATGCTAACAGATACAATGTTGGTGTGCTAAAGTGTGTTTTATATTAAGTATTGTTATAATACATTACTTGTCATATAAAATACTGATTACGAATTGTCAACCATGATAAATGAAATAAAAATATGCCTTGTAATAAAAAATTATTTAAAAATCAGAAGAAATTTAATAAAAGCCAAGACGTCATAGCATTCTATGTAAAAATTGTATAAAGTGCAAAGTATATTGACAATGGTATCAGATAAAAGATGCAGCGAAGTGGTCCAGAAGACGACGTATCTCCATAGTCAATCATAGACTGAACTCGTGACCATGTACCATTGTGAGCAGACGCAGTAATATTAAGCACATGACACATTAACTGGTAGATGTCAACCGCTTTAATAGGATCCACAGTAGTTTTCTTCTTAATCCCTGAAAATTAAAAAAAATGTGATTAATGAAATAAAGGGGACCACAGGAAACACCCACAATGGCTGAACATTATAATACCATGTCACAATCTGCTAGGGAACTACACAGGAAAAACACAAATTAGACAAAAGACAAACATAAACAACGATAGGAACTCGGGAGAGCCGGACTTAGTACCGGCACTAGCAAAAGCCAGCGGTAGGGTTTAACCAGTTAATGGGTACCCAAACCTCCCCTTTATCTGTCCCGTTTCCCTATAGTTTAGTAAACATACAAATAAAACCCAATACAGGTAGATTACTGACTCCAATCTTGAAAGGAGAGAATTTGACAATAAGTAATTTTGAAAATGTGCATGCATTAATTGATAACACACATGACATGGTTAAATTCCGTCTGATTACTATTTTAACGATTCTCACCCAACAAAACAAAAGACTGATTCTCTTTATTTTATAAAAAAAAAAAACATATTTATTCTGCAACTTATCGATTTATAAAACATTCCGATTAGGAATCATCGGAGAACGATAACTCTTGTCTCAGTTCAAAAATCTCAACTAGAGGAAAAATCATGTGATTTTAGTTAATGGCCATTTCGTCGATATATCAAAATGTGAAACAAAATTAAACACTCTTGTTGAAAATCCTTCACAAAACAAATGCATTTCAGCCATGCAATCCTCATACCATTAACAACAGCTTATGCCTAAGGAAAGCAAGGCTGAAAAATTTAAGGGAATAATGGACCTTACTATCCTAAAGTTTCCAGAAACGTCCATAGCAGTATTGCAATCACGAATTCTAATTTTTGATTTCCTGAATTTGATATTATTTAGACAGAGGTATGCATATTTGAGGTCAAACTTCGTTCATAGAGTCAAACGTACAAAGTGTTTGTTAAGTTATATTTAAATCATATTTGATTGGTTCAAAACAGTAAATGAATCAGAGAAATTTAACGTTTTCACAATTTTTAACCTGTGCACCTGTAAAATTAAATTTACATTAATCAGGATTAAAACGCAATATATGGAAATAAACATTAAACATTTAAAAAAATTGCAAATGATAAATAAATACAAAATATTAATCAAATACAAAATTAAATGGACTTCAAAAATAAATGAATAAATAAATAAATAAATAAATCAAAATGTCAGTGTCGTTGTTTGTGTGCGTCTGTATATGTAAAAGTAACAATGTAGCAAGAAAGCGGGCTGTCCTTTATATTATAGGAAAAATGAAAGGATATGTAGTGAATGTATATGTGATAAAAACGCACACGCTACATAGAAAACTCCAGTTAATCAAGGACAGGGCTTTTATTCCTGTATACATCTTGATGTCGCTGGAAGGTCTTCAACTAGAGATGAACAATATTCACCCCCTCAAAGGAGATCAAGAAGGCCACTAGCGTGCACTTAAGCGGTATTTTTGACAAAAATTATATCAAGTTCATTCCCTTGCTCCCCACCTGCCATGGAGTGCCAACTTGGGCGATGCTCAAGGTTATCCAGCTGAAAGCACCAGGGTTACAAGAAGAGAATAAAAATGTTGAGCAACATCAATCGCAGCTAAAGTATGTCATGGAAGCAACACATGTCGGGTGCGGTCAATGAGAAAAAAGTAAAATCGGGCAATGTACCCCTACAAATATTTGTCATTAAGTGTGTTTGTGTGTAGAAAATGAGAAAATGCATTGTTTCTCTGTCCATTCCCTTTTCTCGAATACTTCTACTTTATCTCCAGTAATTTGAATACTTTAAAGACAACATTCAGATTTAATTTGAATCCTTTAAAGACAACATTCAGATTGAATTTGAATACTTTAAAGACAATGCTCAAATTTAATTTGAATACTTTAAGGACAACATTCAGATTTAATTTGAATACTTTTAAGACATCATTCAGATTTACTAGTAATTTGAATACTTTAAGAACAACATTCAGATTTAATTTGAATACTTTAAAGACAACATTCATATTTAATTGAATACTCTAAAGACAACATTCAAATTTAATTTGAATACTTTAAAGTCAACATTCAGATTTAATTTGAATACTTTTAAGAAAACATTCAGATTTAATCATATAGAGTCATTACCTGGACCACTGACTATGAATGTCGCTCTCATATCTTGTTCCGTTGGAAGATAACCATGGTGTCCTGTTAATTTTTGGCCGTCACTATACGTAGAATATTTTTTGTAATTTGGCTGAAATAAGAAAAAAAGAATATACCCAAAATGAATAAGCATATACTATTTAAAAGGGGTCATTTTTAAGTGTGCGCTATAACTCGTGATTTGTGAATATAAACATTCATATTGCAAAAAAATGTTCTACTTTTTGAGATGCCCATCAGAGTTATCCCTCTTTGTTCAGAGGCAGACAAGTAGCGAGAAGCAAGAAAAAAGCCCCACAAAGATGACCTTCCCCGAGGTCGGCCTTGGGCATTGGACTTTATTGGAAATATTTCAAGGATCTCCACAACAACAAGGCCAATTGGATCTAAACTTGGTAAAAAAAGTTTTTTGTTGGTCCCTTTTGAAATATGTCTGGCAAGTCTGTATTTAATCCAAGATGTCCAAGATATCCACCAGCGAGGAACTTAGTTAAATATTGTACCTTATGGTGAAAAACATTAAAAAATCTTCTCCTCTGAAAATACAAGGCCTATTGGAACCAGCTATGTTCATAAAAGTCCTTTTTTGGTCCCTTAAAAAAAGGTGACCAGTAATCTTTACCATATCCAAAATGGTTGCCAATATGAAATATATTTCAACTTTGAAGCAAATAACATCATAGTATATGAACAAATTTAAGAGTTAAGCCCTTTACTATTTAGGTTATTCGCCCTTTCTGTGTCAGCCATGGCCCAGGTGAGTGATACAGGTTCTTGGGAGCGTCTTGTTTGATTCAGACTTTTCAACGAGAAGTATCCAATAAGGTGTTTTGGCGAGCTCCATGCACAACGCCGTAATAAAGCCCTTATAAAATTTAGAATGACCTATAAATAAATTTCAAATGATCAAGAATGCATGGTAATGCAATATAATGTACAGATAACGAGAGGACGATGACGAAACAAACAGAACATAAAATAAACGCCACAAAAAAACACTAATAGTGTGAACTACCAAAGAGAGGGAGTGCCATCAGGTGCTCTGGAAGGGTTAGCATTACCTGCTTCACAGGTGGCACCCTTATTTTTGTTATTGGTAATTAACGAGGGGATAAAAGATACTTTATATGAAATTGTAAAAAACTGATACTTTTACCCAAATTTTGTCGTGTTCAATAAACAAATTTTACGAATGTGCATTTATCCTAATTATGAATAGAATCAACACTGACAAAAAGTAGGGAAGCAAAGCAAAACACTATGGTTAAGATGTATTTCTATTTCATATTTTATTTTTGGTGTTTTCCATTATAAAATTACAAAAACAGGATAACAGCAAACACCTACAATTGCCAGGAACTACAATCACATGCCACAATTTACAAGCAAACTGCACCAGAAAAAACACTTATGAAAACAAGAGACAAATATAAATTACGATAGGAACTCGGCTATGTACGACAATTAGATAAATATATATATATATATATATATATATATATATATGTTGTCTATCTTATAATACATTAGATATCTTGACAATGACCCATAATTTTGTATTTCCTGGTCTGTTCATTGATACTGGCATAATGAATTATAAACAACTGTATATGAAAGGAGACTAATACAAAATAACGCTAAACTTACCAATATACTGCAACAGTAGAACAAAATTGATAGAGCTCACAAATAGGCTACTTAAGCAAGTATATTTTACCCATATATTGACGTCATCACTTCAGAAGTTTTACGGGGTCGACATCACGATCTTGTGGTCCGCTATTGGATATCTGTTTTCCAAATGACCACAGATCTTTCTCTTTCCACTAAAGTTTATTGTTCCTCTATCAGATATGACTTTACCTCCAGAGTTGACATGTTCAACATGCCGTGTGTCTTATAAGAAGCAGGAGATGCTTACTCTACCGGTGCACCTGATCTCACTTATGCTTTTTTAGGTCAGTGTTGTTCATTTTTGTAAATGTGTGTGTCTTCACTTTTCTTTTCTGTGACGTACTTATGTTGTGTCTTCGTTTCTTTGTTTTTTCAATGTTGCAACTCTCTTTGGATTGTCCGTCTTAAACTGATGGTTCGGTTCTCACTTACTTGATATGTTCTACTAAACTCACATTTAAAATATACCATCCAATGTCAGCTAGTATGTTGATTGGTGCTGTCTTGGCATTGTTCTTAAAATTCCAACTCTCAGGGATGTCGTTTTTCTTGTAAACATTGATATGGCCAAACTGGTTCTTTGCTTCCACCAAAGAGTTGTATACCTAGGACAGAGAGAAATGTGAACATTTTGTCATTAAATGAAACAGCTTACCTTATTCGTGCTCGTTAACAGCATTTGGCTTAATAACTATGGTTTTGTCATGTCACCAATTTGCTGTTCGTTTATTTGAATAACTATAACGAAATAAATTTTACTATCGGGGTTTTTGTTTCCATCAAAGACTGTATACCTACCCCATAGGTAATAATACATATCTCATTGCAGATCTTTTTCTGTTCTGATACGAATGGGACTTCATGAAAATACTACAAAATGAAATTGTACTAAACAGTGATAAACTTATTTCAATTTTCGATGATAAACAGCAAGTTCATTGACGATATTCACACTATGTGTCTCTTTGACACATTCCCCGTTTCCCTTCTTTTTTTCTATAGACAATCCCTGATTTTTATACCCCGCAAGCCGTAGTGGCGAGGTATTATAATTATGATAACTCAGTCATGTGTCCGTCCGACGTCCGTCCTCCGAAAGTTTCCGACTGATAACTTGTGAAGAAAATAACACACTGTCTTCAAACTTAGCATGTAACTTGTTTACCGCAACACTCAGGTCAAAGTCGACTTTGGGTTCAGAGGTCCAAGGGTTTCCTAAGTTATGCCCCTTGAAACTTTGAAATTTTTCGAATTTAAGGGTTAACGATTGTAAACATATCAGCAAAATGACATACTGTTTTCAAACTTAGTGTGTAAGTTGTGTACTATAAATCTCAGACCAAGTTCGAGGTCCAAGGGGCTCTGGAGTTCTGCCCCTTGAAACTTTGAAATTTTGCAATTTTTAGGGTTTCCGACAGATAACTTGTGAATGAAATAACACTGTGTTCAAATTTGTATTGTAAGGTGATATCTATAAATCTCGGACCATGTTTGATTTTGGGTTGAGACGTCAAAGGGGTTCTGGAATTATGCCACTTGAAACCTTGAAATTTTGCAAATTTTATGGTTTCTGACTGATAACTTGTGAATGAAATATCATACTGTCTTCAAATTTGGTATGTAAGTTGTTAACATCAAAACACAGACCAGGTATAGTTCTGGGTTCAGCGGTACATAGGGCTCTAGAGTTATACCCTTTTCACTTTAAATTTTGTGAAACGTGGCGGGATATCATGTAATGCACCACTACTGTTTTTAGATTATGTCGACATCATTTACACACAAGAACTGAAACTTAATATTGCAATTGTCAGGACAGAAGTTTTAGTCGTCACCACGACTTGACAGACCATTACAATGTTCAAGTTCACAAATGAGAACAGATAACTTTGGGTAGATCCAGCGTTTTTTAGCGGACTGACGAACACCGACTGTGACAAAACCGGACTTTTCACTGGCAGTGTGACGGGTGCCACGCATGGAGCAGATCATGCTTATCCTTCATACCTCAGTTTTAATAGGGGTTCACACTGCTAATGCTTTAGTTTTGTGGCGCTCTTGTTCTTTTTTGTTTATTTGTTTTGTCTTTGTCATACTGTCTCAATTCGTGTTGTGAATTGCCGTGATTTTGGATCTATGATTTTCGGATTGCCCCCTTCCTCGTTCTTGCTTCTGTATTCGTTTGCCGATGTATCTAAACACTGCACTTTCCTGGATCTAGACATCATCATTGACTCTGGTAAAATAAAAACCTAAATTTTTGATAAAGGGGATGATTTTGATTTCGATTATTACTAATTGCCCCTTTCTTGATGGCGACATTCCCTTTGCTCCATTGTACGGGATGTAAATATCTCATCTTGTGCGATTTGCAATCGTTTATTCCAATCTTGACGATTAAAATGAGCGTAAATTTAATCTCGCATCCACACTTTTACAATGAGGTTAAAAATTTCATAAATTATTGAATACTGTTAAGATGTTTTAAAGAAGATATGAAAATTTGATAACTTAATATGATATGACTCGCAAACAGCTAATTACAAATGAGATTTCTCATCTTCGATTTTATTGAAATTTTGTAAAGTTGTCAAAAACTGATAAAAAAAAAATCAGGGACGCACATTACACCCTTTACGTAAAAGTTGAAATCGACGGGATATTCTATACAAATTCGTTACACTGGTTTTGGAATCCAGTGCATATATACTGGTTTCTCAATGATGCTGCCGGCATCTACTGAAAAACATGACGACTCTTTATCAAACCCTTCAGGAAGTTTGAGTGCCGAGCACTCTTTACTCCATCTATCTAAATTACGTTTTGTAATATGATTTTCCTTTTCAAGATTTTGGTCATCGAGTTAGTAATCTACTTGTACTGTTTTTTTTTTTGTATGTTTATTATAATATGGGGAAATGGGATAGGAAAACGGGAGATTGTGGTACCCATAAACCGGTTTAACCCTACCGCTGGCTTTTTGCTAGTGTCGGTACCAAGTCCGGCTCTTCTGAGATCCTATCGTTATTTATTTATGTCTCTTGTCTTCATTAGTGTTTTTCTAGTGCAATTCAATTTTGAATTATGGAATGCGATTGTAGTTTTCGGCTATTGTATGTGTTTACTGTTATCTTTTTTTTGTAATTCTACAGATGACCGTTTTGTCAACATATATGTCTACAGCTCTGATCAAACCATTTAGAAAAACATTAACGGAAAGATGTACTAAAGTGAAAGATAAGCTTGGGATAAAGCTTTTCACTAAGGAGAAAAATTTCGAAATTGAGGTAAATAGATAGTTTATATTATTTTCAGAATAAAAAATATTGACATGCAATTTTGAATGATATTATTTATTAGATATATTTCAAGCTATTCTATCGACCAGAACATAATTGCATGACCCCTATATCATGTGAGGTGGCACAGAAACGGTATATCATAATCGGCGAATTGCATTGGTAATATTGCACGTTTCTAAAAATAACACAACATGAAATACTTAAAAAATGTGATTTAGAGTTTCCGTTATTGTATTTTACCAGTACAAATTTAAAATTTGATAGGGAAATTGATAAAGGCATATTAAAGCGAAATGTAGACATCCTTTCATATAACATATAAGACGGATGTTAGTCAGTCAAAAATATGCTTGACAAAAAACTATTTGCTCGCTTCATCTTCTTGTTTGTATACACATGAGATAAGTAGGCTTAAATAAAAAATGCATCACATTTTTTGAAATGTAGAAGATATATGGAAGAGCATATTTAAATACTAATATTATGTTATACCGACCGAGATATGCATAACGACCTCAAGATTTGAACATAATATCGAAGTTCAATATGCATCTCACAGGTCGATATAACATGATATTGACCTATACAAAGGCTAGAATTGTGTAACATATAAACGATGTATCCTTTTTTTTACCTCGTCTAATTTGTCATCCTTGGGCCATACTTCAGTGATTGGTCCTTTTGAAAATATATCTGCTTTCAAATCATCTGTATCTAGATAATCTGTAAGATAATATGGAAGTTTTTTTTTCTTTTAGATTAGCTGTATTAGTGTTTCCTTTATGCACAAATTTGTTAATTTGGATTCTGGTTACATGTAGTTGTTTCGGTAGCTTTTAACTGATATCATATACATTGGTCAATACATTAATTTTTAGACCTGAATTTAGCATATTAACCGAAGATACAGTCCGAGATCAATATACTTTAACCATTTTGATATATCAATTTTTCATATACTTAACCAAGATATGTGTCTTTTCGCATTTGTCATAAAGAACGAATTAGGCCAGTCATATCTACAGGCCTGTAAAATGATATTGGTATTACACGGGTGTGGATTTTTCAAATGGCGACTGACGATTTTCCAATCAATGAAATAAACAATGATTAAAATATTTCAGTATAATTTTACCGACTCAAGTTATGAATCATTTTATTTATTTACTGGGAACAAGCAACTTTGTTGCGAATTTTTTGTCTACATCCGTAACAAGTTTCTTACTATTATGTAAATGTTCAAGTTAATGGCCTGCGTTGTTATGAAAATACTTTTGTCGTTTTGTGAAGAAAAAAAACTAATGTAAGCAAAAATTAGCGAGAAGTTCACCTTCAATCAATTTAAGCTATTATTTGACCCTTTACCAAATATAAGCATTGATAATAAATGTGAGTGTTTAACACACACATGTATAAGGAATAACGAAATCACAATCTCATTTGCATGATCTTGTATAAAAATACAAAGCAATTTATTTACAGCTTTCAGTACAAACGTGCTGAAACTTAATGGTAGGAGATACATTCCCGTGAACTTTCTTTTCCGTTTTAATATACCATGTCTGTTGAATGAGAAACACTAAACAAGAGGGAACTAGATCTATCTGTGTTGAAATGTAAAACACACACAAAGAAACGAGAGTAATGACTGTCGGAAACGACCCACCAATACATAGAATAAACAGTGAAACTTTTATCCCGGTGCTTTAATAAATCAAGAATGATGAATTGTACTATTGAATACGTGTTTTGTCCTTCTTAATGGCTGGTTTACTAAGTATACCAGAGAACGTGAATAAACACAAACAATATATTATAACAAAACAATTTTTAACTTTCTTAAAGACCAAACCAATTATTCATTTCTGCTGTTGATTTTTTCGTGAAACTTAGCATAACCATTCTTTAAGGTATTCGGAATAATTTTCAAGAATAAAAAAAATAGGTCACCCACTGAGTTTTGTTGCTATGGCGCCGTGAAAAGTAGCTAAATTCGGAAGATTGAGAAATGAGAAGGTTAACTTCAAACCCTTGCCATTTCGGTAATAATAGTTGAAATTGCAAACGGATTTCTGTATTATACTCCGGAAAGTCTAAAGATTTCAATTCTTTAAAGAACCAACGTTTGAAAGAAAGAATGGTGATTATTTTTTTTGTTTATTTTTGTTTTTATTTATTAATTTTTTTTTGGGGGGGAGGGTTGTACGGGTTTTCAGCAGAACTTTTGTACCGTAGCACCTAGGATTATCAAACTTGGTGTGTGGATGCATCATGGGGGTACCAAATTAAGGTCACTGTGACCTTGACTTTGACCTTTGACCTTTATGATAGTAAAACCATATGCATTTCGTGTCCGGAGCATCCCTTCTCTTTGTTTGTTAAAATACCTAATAATAGTTCAAATGTACTTTATCTCTTTGGGTGAAATCAACATCAGGTAAATTGGCACACACCCAACTATGTATGAATGGGCATTTGATGACCTTTCTATCATGAAGGCCAAACTGCTATTGAAAAACTTATTTAATTACCTGGAGAGCTACCAAAAATCCTATTGAAACTGCATCCAGTAATAGGAAAATTGCTGAAATAATCACCTTAGGTAATGTGATTAACAATGTACAATGTGTTTAACCACGTATAATTATGTGCATCACCTTCCAATGTATGTTGACACACGTCAATTTCTACCTACATGTCTAATTCATTATCGTCCTATAAATGTTCAAATACAATATTCAAATTAAAATTAAACTTTAAATATATTTTTTATCATTGAACTATACAACATTTTGTGATAAGCAACATATGTATATATACAAAAAAGTATCCTTCTTATACAGTCTCTTGTCCCCAGTTCTAATAATTTCAAAAAGGAGCTTTTTTATTTGTATTATCGTTGATGGACTCGATAAGAAATTTTTTGCAATCAGAAAGTTCTTTAAAATTACTGCTAATTTCAGACTAAACTACATCGCAGGAAAAAATGTTATTGATCTTCTATAATTTTAAACTCTTTGCAAAATGTTACTTCTGAATATACCACTTAAAAAAAAATGTCACTTCTGTATATTTCATAATACCCTAAATTATTCAATTATTCAATTTTCATCAACAGGAAATCTGTGTTGCAACAAGTATTTCTCATTTTCGTTGAAGACATTTATGCCGCCTATGAAATAATTTTTCAAATATGTATATATATTCATACGTTTCATAGAGATACCAACTTTTGTTTTTATAACAAATCGTTCCAAAAACAGCAAGAAATAATTAGTTCTTATTATACAATCAAAGTCCGATGTAGCCTTTGTCGGCAATTGTTAATCATTAATTAAAATCAATATATTTAGAAAATGCAAAAATAAAATAAAAATTAGACAAAATTGTATTTAGCTATGAAATTTGTAAAAGGTACGAGTTGGTAGGGTACGAGTTGGAAAAGGCACGAGTTGACCTGTACCCTTTTAGATTTATTTTGTGTTTTTAAAAACATAATTTTTCATTTATCAATTTTATGATATCTTAATTTTTCTTTCTTACGCAAAATCTCAAATATGAAGACTGATTACATGAATAATATATATTATAAGACCTTACCTATTATCTCGGTACAAACTTCTATAAATAACATAAAACATTTTAATAATTACGTTTAAATCTATGCCTAATTTTGTGAAAAGAAATTTTACAGTCTGGCAAAATTTCAGTGCAGGAAATATGACCTGCTTTCATTTATGTAGGACAAAATATTTGAAACTTTGATTTCAAAACAAATAAAAAAGGATCAACGTAATCCAATTTTTTTTTTATCATATTATAAAATAAGAAATTGATGAGGCTAAATGCCATATTTTAATCCAAACAGAAAATGAAACAAACTGATACATGTAACAAGAATCAGTTTTAATCTTTCAAAATGTTAAAATTGGAGACCAAGAACAAAATTCTAAGCTTATGAACATGGCAAGCGATGAAATCATGGTCATTGTTCATCAATTGGCAAATCGTGTGCAACAAAAGATATTGTTCTTTATCATTTATCCAAAAAAAAAAAATTACATGTACATCAAAAGCACAGTCAAAATGGGGGAAAATAAGAGAACAATGTCAAACCTGTCAAAACTGCAAAAATATGCTATATAAGACAGTCATTCACCATCGGGTAAGACAGAGTCTGTCGAATGACAAATTACCGAAGTAACTATGAATTTGGATTCTTCATATGCGACTTTCAAAAGCATTCCATTAACCGAAATATGTGTAAAAGAAGATTGAGAACAAACTACAGATAAGATCTTAGTAGTTAAGCCAAACTCAGCTAAGGACAGAGCTATTCTCATAAATTTTATTTGATTCCAATATTGCAAGTTATGCGGTAGTGCCGAAGTACTGGCTACTGGTTTGTAAATACCCTCGGGGAGTAACAGTCCACCGCCACCAGCGGCATCATGAAAATGATAATAAAGTGCATAAAATACATAATATATAAGTATGGAAAAAGAAGTAAAACGCCGAAACAGTCAGTTATTATTGCAAAGCAAGAACAACAGAAGACATAGTATATCAGTATAGCAAAAGAAATACAACAAAAACATTTTTCATCAGAAATGCAAAAAATAAGTGTAAAACAATATACAGTTATTGACTGGGTCCGAAAACAACAGCTGTTTTGTTTGACCCGAGGACTGAACTGTTGCACGAAGCCGAAGGCTGAGTGCAACAGTTTAGTCAGAGGGTCAAACAAAACAGCTGTTGTTTGAGGACACAGTCTATAACTGTTTTGTTATACCTTATCATGTTCAATGAATACGCTCCATTTCATCTGAATACAATTCGTTATGAAGACGACAGGAGATCATGTGATATGGGCGTGATATTTTTGAACCAATCAAAATAAGGCAGGTGGTCAACAGATCGGTGTTGGTCAACAGACTGAAAACTGTTGACTGGTCAACAGATCGCTTTTTGGTTTGAGAAATAAAACAGACAAATTGTCGATATTTTTCCCCAAAGCATTTATATAAGGAAAATATTATAAGGTATAACAATAGTAAACCAAGTTCAATGTGATAGTCTATCAAAATGGCTAAACAAGTACTACTGAATCTAAAAATAGTCTATCAAACTGGACGGAGAGTAAAAAGTCAATTAAAAAGGAAAAACATAACAGGAGAATACTACAAGGATACTACAATGACTGAAACTTCTGTTATATACAACATACCATTAAAGTACTTAACAAGGGTACAAATGAAAGATAATAGTTGGTAAAACAAGTGTGCAACATAAGTTTATTGAAATAAAAAAAAAATAAATAAAAAAACCAAAAACTACAAGGTTATATTATACAAATATAGTCTGTGTATGAGGTCGATACGATGTTATATCGACCTGGGAAAAGCATATCACCGAGGATGAAATCCGAGGTCGATATGTTTTTCCAGGTCGATTTAACATCGTGTCGACCTCATACACAGACTATAATTGCTATATTATTAATTTACAGAAACACTAAATAGGTCATTGTTTTCTGTTGTCCAAATATTTAAATGTAAATTACTAGTATAATTGAAATATTGAAGAAATAAATATATTTAAAATTTAAAGATCTATAATATAGTTAAAGTGTGTATAATATAAAACTAATTCTTAGAAAATTCATATATATGTAAATGAATTAAATAAGATTTTAATGTTCTTTTTTACAAACATTCATATGAACATGTGATATGCTGTGCTATTTTTAGTAACATGCGATATAACTTTTTGATATACTGTTTTCTAGTCAATCTCTAAGAACATAGTGAGTTATGTGATAATTTCTCCACTTATCAAATTCCTAAAACGATATCAAATTAATAATATCGTACAATAATGACAAAGCACATCAACAAAATAACACTCCATGTTTATAGCAAAAGAAGTGTTTTTGTTGGTTACAAAATAGCAAAACAAGTAATATAAAAGAAGACATAGTCTCTCAACATGGTAAAACAAGTGTTACAAGGTTATATTCTACCAATATAGCAGAACAAGTGTAATAAGGTTAAAGTCTACCAATATAGCAAACCAAATGTAACAAGGTTGTAATCTACCAATATAGCAAAACAAGTGTAACAAGGTTATAGTCTACCAATATAGCAAAACAAGTGTAACAAGGTTATAGTCTACCAAAATAGCAAAACAAGTGTAACAAGGTTGTAGTCTACCAATACAGCAAAACAAGTGTAGCAAGGTTATAGTCTACCAATATAGCAAAACTAGTGTAACAAGGTTGTAGTCTAGCAATATAGCAAAATAAGTGTAACAAGGTTATAGTCTAGCAATATAGCAAAACAAGTGTAATAAGGTTATAGTCTACCAATATAGCAAAGCAAGTATAATAAGGTTATAGTCTACCAATATAGCAAAACAAGTGAAACAAGGTTGTAGTCTACCAATATAGCAAAACAAGTGTAACAAGGTTATAGTATACCAATATAGCAAAACATTGCGATAAGGTTATAGTCTACCAATATAGCAAAACAAGTGTAACAAGGTTATAGTCTACCAATATAGCAAAACAAGTGTAATAAGGTTATAGTCTACAATATAGCAAAGCAAGTATAATAAGGTTATAGTCTACCAATACAGCAAAACAAGTGTAACAAGGTTATAGTCTACCAATATAGCAAAACAAGTGTAACAAGGTTATAGTTTAGCAATATAGCAAAACAAGTGTAACAAGGTTGTAGTCTACCAATATAGCAAAACAAGTGTAACAAGGTTATAGTATACCAATATAGCAAAACAAGTGTAACAAGGTTGTAGTCTACCAATATAGCAAAACAAGTGTAACAAGGTTATAGTCTACCAAAATAGCAAAACAAGTGTAATAAGGTTATAGTCTACCAATACAGCAAAACAAGTGTAACAAGGTTATAGTCTTCCAATATAGCAAAGCAAGTATAATAAGGTTATAGTCTACCAAAATAGCAAAACAAGTGTAATAAGGTTATTGTCTACCAATACAGCAAAACAAGTGTAGCAATGTTATAGTCTACCAATATAGCAAAACAAGTGTAACAAGGTTGTAGTCTACCAATATAGCAAAACAAGTGTAACAAGGTTATAGTCTAGCAATATAGCAAAACAAGTGTTATAACGTCATAGTCTATAAACATGGTAAACACAATCCTCAAATAAAACATAGTCTACGATTATGGCAAAACAGGTGTTTTTAAACAATAGTTTATCAAAAAAGTCTTAAAATAACAAAATACCAAAATTACTCTTGAACCTATTTCCGCATATGGCCATTACGATGATTAATGTTTCTTTTGTGCTGATAAAATCAAAATACTTTTGGAAGCCATTAACCCAAAAAATGCAAAACCTGACAAACAACTGATAAGAATAAAGATCTTAATGAAAAATCAAAATCAGGTAAGGGCAGAGCTATGTGAGGCGAAGATGCTCCTCTGTTTTAAGAAAAATTTCAAAAATGTTCATTTTGCATGTTTTCAATTAAATCTTTTTATCGAGTCAGCAACGACGTACTGACTACTACTGACTAACCAAAAGTACTAAATTTGATAGAGGACAAATATAAAAAAAAACATAGGTGAGAGGCCTTAACCAACTGTTCAGCTTCAAATATTCATATATTGCAAGTTTTCAAATAAAATCTGTTTTCGGGTTCGCAACGAAGTACTGACTCCTTGGTTGATGAATAGCCCGGGACTAACAGTCCATCAGCCGAGGCACTGGCCTAGTAGTAATAAATAACAAAATACAGAGGTTACTGTAGGGTTAGTTTCTGCATATGACCATTACATATACAATATATGTACATTGTCGGAAAATATAAAATTTATTTGACGAGCTTTAGAAACAGGTAGAAATGCGAGGTTTACCGAGCATTTCTCGCCTGTTTCGCAGCGAGTACAAATAAATTTTATATTTCCGACAATGTACGTATATTGTTTTTATCCTGCAAGCATTTAAACCATATTTAAAAATGCATTTTCTTAGTGAAGCGGGACCAGAAAGACAGTAAACAACTTCGGCCATTTTGGTATAATCCCTGACGTCATAAGAGAATTTACACTGTGACGTCAAAATATTCGAGGTTTCAAACCAGTCGCCCTGTCTTTTCTCCATTCAAAATCGTGGACCAGTTACCAGTCTATCCTACGAATACGAAAAAAAATATTCGTAGGGTCGTATTCGTCTAGTAAATACCACCATTGCAGGATAAAACAACTTATGTCTCTTCAGTGCAGATCAAATCAAAACATTTGGAAGACCATTAAGCGAACATTGTAAAATCTGATAGCGAACAAATAAAATAAGATCTAAATGAAATGAAAAAGTCATATAGTCTATTTACTTGGCAAAACTAAAAAAACAATAGCCAAAAATAATGGCAAAACATGTGTTACGAAGTTATATTCTATCAAAATGGTTAAATATGCATTCAAAATAGAGTTTATCAAATGGGAAGATAAATAGAAGACCACAGTCTATCGAAATTGTTGTAAAACAAGTGCTAGTTTGTCCTCCAGGTAGGAGTGAGTAAACAACTTTTCTTTAAAAAAATCAAATTTCGATTTTAAAAACGCAAGCTTTAGAAATTATTGTTGAATATGTGTTCAACTAGATTGACTTTAATATTTGTAGTGTCAATATTGAACTGTGGAATCGTCTTTTTAAATATTTTTTTCATGACAAACATGGTTCAGTTCGTAATGATTAGAAATGCCGTAATTTGGATAAATTCGTTTTTGGTGTATTTCTTTAAAAAATTATATCCAAAGATGTTTTAGAAACTTAAAAAGCCAAAGTAAAGAACCAAGATTGAATCTATGATTCCGTTTTAAAAGAAATTCTGATTTTTTTTTCGTTTTTTTGTTTTTTTTTTGTTTTGTTTTTTTTTGTTTTTGTGTTGATTTTTTTGTTTTGTTCCCGTCGATTTGTCGCTTGTCTTTCGAAGTAGCGTTCATTTATTTATTTAATATTCTAAATCTTTTTTTCAGATTAATTTGCAATAAAGATTTACATGGCCTTCATGGGGCACATCATAATGGCATCACGCTTGTACTTTGTGTCTTTTATTTAAAGGTTGAAATGTGAACAAAGATAAAAATATACCTCCCTTCCATTTATGAACTAAATGTTATAAAACACAATTGACGTTAAATACTCAACTTACTTCATTTAAATGCCTTGATTTTTCAAACGAATTGCGCATATACACAATCAAGATGCATTTTCTTACATATTTTATCAAAATTATTAATTTCGTCTATATAGCATATATTTAAACATTAAAGTTAAATCTCAAGATTTTTTTTTCTAATTTAAAAGCCTTAAAATTGAGATTGATTATAAATATTGTAAAAAACGTATGAAAACTCTGGTGTCAATTACTTTTGAAGTGTAAAAACTTATATTGAAGTTTTAGATGAATTGCAATCAATACAAAAACCAGTTTCATCTATCGACAGTTATGTTTTTTTTTTACATTTTAAACAACGCTTCAACATAATTTGATTAAATCTAAATTTGGAAAACTGATTAAATGGTCTTTTAAATTTTCTGGTCTGCAGTTTACTTGCTGTATCAAAAAGCAAGGATTCTTTTCTTATATTACATACAACTATCATTGCTCCTGGACGTGATGAAACGATTAAAGCACTAAATCGTTTGCTTGACAACATTTATGTTCGTTTTTGCATCATTGTTTATCAACAGGTCATTGGAATCCCCATTGGTACAAATTGTGCACCACTCATTGCAGGTCTATTTCTTTTTTTACGAACGTGACTTCATGAAAAAACTACAAAATGGAACTATACAAAACAGTGATCAACTTATTTCTATTTTCAATGATAACAGCGGGTATATTGACGATATCCTTACTATTGACAACCAATCCCGAGTTTTTAGATTATGTCGATATCATTTACCCACAACAACTGAAACTTAAAAGAGCTAACAATGATTCCAAATATTGCCCTTTCCTTGATCTAACTATCATTGTTGACTCTGGTAAAATAAAAACTCAAATTTACGATAACAGGAATGATTTTGATTTCAGTATTATCAATTTCCCGTTTCTTTACGACCACGTGTACCTCTTACCCCATCCTACGGGGTTTATTTTTCTCAACTGGTACGATTCGCATGAGTTTGTTCGACTCTTGGCGACTTTAATCAATGTAACCTAATTATCACTTCCAAACTTTTGAAGCAAGGTTACAGATTCCATAAATTGTTAAATACATTTAAAAAGAAGTTTCATCGAAGATATGAGCATTTGATATCAAAATACAATGTCACTCTCAAACAGCTTATTACTAAGGGTTTTTCTAATCCTCTATTGTCCCATTATCCTTTTCAAGATTCTGGGCATGAAGTTAGTATTCGTATGTTTATTATACTATAGGGAAAGGGGACAGAGAAAGGGGAGGTTTAGGTACCCATTAACCGGTTTAACCCTACCACTGGCTTTTGCTAGTGCTGCCGTCAAGTCCGACTGTCCTGAGATCCTATCGTTATTTACGTTTGTCTTTTGTTTTTTAATGTTTTTCGCTTGATACATTGTGGCATATGACTAGGTTTTTCGGCCATTGTAGGTGTTTCCTGTTTCCTTTTTATTCTACTTTTTTGCATGCCAAGAAAACTGAAAAATGAAGTCATCATTTAATATTATGAATCCTTTAATAAAAAAGTGGTACCAACTTTGTACAAAACGTCATTACATCTTTCACTTGCATAAATTTTAATGACCTCGCGGTATTTCGATTTCTTTAAATAAGGAAACATTTTCAGAATTTTTCAGCATAAACAGTATTCCATCAAACCTGAACCTCAAAGTCCCATCCTAAATATTTGAATGGTCATCTGGTAAGCTCAATTTAACAATGTTATTTTTCGCAATATTCATATTATTTTGTATCCTGATTAGATGTTCTATCAATACACAATTCTTTCGTTAATTATTTATAAAATTAAATAAATGGGTGTTTAATCAAACTTTCAGTTTATAGCGTATCATTTTTTTAGATTGTGCAAATAATACATATGTGCTTCGTGAATATTGATGGGTGACGTTGAGTAAAAAATTAATCCTCCGTTTAATTATAATTTAAAGATAACAAATTTGAGGCTCCAGGGAGCCTGAAGAATTACATGCAAATTGCACAATTTGTGCAATTAAAACGAAACCATTATTTAACAGTTTTTTCTAAATGTAATTAAATAATATTTTTGGATTTTTACTATAAAAGGATATTAGCGGACTTTTAGTGTTTATCGGCAAACTCAGTCTGACAATAGAATATAGTCCAAGACATGTTGATGTTTGACCATGAAGATACAATATAGTCCTTCCCATACTAAACATTTTTAAAAATCATATGGAACATCTATCTCAAATTGTTTTTTGATATACATGTATATATAACAAGTTGTATCTAATTGCTAAATAGCAATAATAAATGAACAATATGTGAAATAAGGATTCGCCAGAAAATGTTCAGGATGAATGAAATATGTAATCGTTAACATGTTGAACTTGCTGACCCTTTGCAATTTAAATTTGACACCTATTTCAAATCATTTTTTAAAAAACAGAAAACGCACCAAAGGTGCAAAAACCGAGTTGCGAATATTTGTTATTTTCATAAGTACATCATGGGGTAGTTGCATATAAGCATATAAATTCTTTTATTTCAATCAGAGACTTATAATGGAACTTTTGAGGATGTTTGAATTTGTCCCAACTTGACTAAAAATTTGGCAGGGATTATAATCTAGGTGATACATATATCTGGTAGCTGCATGAAGTCAAAATATTCCTAGTTCCTTTCCAAAAAAACTTTGGGCAAGGGTTCCCCAATTAAAATCTAGTTTTTTAATTATTGCTGAAATTGAAAAAGTGTGTATCAGAATACCTTTTTTTCTCTAAAAATTTTAGTTTACTAGTTTGGTATACATGGAAAACAAAATCTCCACTATCCATTGCAAATCATTTCAGACCACCTCTCAAAAAAATTTGTGCAGGGTTACTCTTATAATCCAGGTTACATACATATTGCTGAAATCAAAACATTCCAAGCCCCCCCCCCTTTCAATAAAAAAAAAAAATAAAATAAAATAAAATAAAATTGGCAGGGGTTCCCCTTATAATCTAGTTTAAACATATTTATGAAATTCTGAATAAATATATGAAGCATATTTTTTTTTTGAAAGAGTCAGTGTTCTGATTTGGTTTCCATGGCAACTAAAATCGCCACTATCCATTACAACCAATTTCAGACCACCATCCAAAAAAAAAAAATTGGGCAGGGGTTCCCCTTATAATCCAGGTTATACATATTGCTGAAATCATTTTTAAAACATTCCAAGTCCCCCTTTCAAAATAAAGATTTGGCAGGGTTCCCCTTATAATCTAGTTTATACATATATCTAAAATTGCGAAGAAAAATATGCAGCAGAACACTGTTTTTCTAAGATTCAGTCTTCTGGTTTGGTTTCCATGGAACTGAAAGCTCCACTATCCATTAAAACCCATATCAGACCACCATTCAAAAAAAATTGGGCAGGGGTTCCCCTTATAATCCAGGTACTATATATTTCTGAAATCAAAATATTCCGAGTCCCCCTTTCATAAAAAAGTTGGCAGGGGTTCCCCTTATAATCTAATTTATATTATGACAGAAAATATGCAGCAGAACACTTTTTTTTCAAAGATTCAGTGTTCTGGTTTGGTTTCCATTGCAACTCAAATCTCCACTATCCATTAAAACCCGTTTCAGACCACCATTCAAAATTCAAATAAAATTGAGCAGGGGTTCCCCTTATAATTCAGGTAATATGTATTGCTGAAATCAATAATTTACAAAAAATCAGAATACACAAATGTATTTTTTTTCATCTAAGATATCATTTTTACTGAACATTGCAAAAAACTTTTAGTAATATTGAATGCTTCTTCACATTAAACATGTTAAATTAATTACCTCCCTTAGTTTATTACCTCCCTCTTTTTAATTCTGACTTTTCATTATATCTAATTTTTAAGTTATTGACACTCCAAAAAATGTGTTGGTGAACATAATTAGAACTATGAAATAAAGATACATGTTCTAGCAATATAAAAACTACTTTTGTAGGAACAATAAAACTTTTTTCAGCTATTTTTGTTATCAAATGATACCGTACATGGGATTTTAGGCTTTATTGAAATATTCAATTTTTGTTACATTTTTAGAAGTTGTGACCTTGACGGCTTTGTTGCACAAACCTCAAAATCGATAGGGTTCCTCCTCTGATCATAACTCATGTCTATGCCAAGTTTCATTTTGATGTGTAATGTGGTTCTGGAGATATTGTGTGGAAACGGATAGGTCAAATATTTTTGTTCTATTTTTAGAAGTTGCGACCTTGACCTTTGTTGCACAAACCTCAAAATCAATAGGGATCTTCCTCTAATCATAACTCATGTCTGTGCAAAGTTTCATTCAAATATGACATGTGGTTCTCAAGATATCATGCGGAAACCAAAAGTTGACGCCCGGACGCCCGGACAGCCAGACGCCTGGACGCCCAGACACCATTCATCAAATCATAAGCCGAGTTCGACTTCGTCGCAACTCGGCTAAAAAAGACATAAAAATAAATAGAATTCGATGATAAAATGGCAATGAATCATACTTAACTTTGTCAGAAAATTCCGAACAAAATGAAAAAAAAAAATGAAGTCCTTGGCATGCTGCACATTTCTGTAATTAAATTTGTCAACTACCTCAAACAATGTATAAAAATCGCTTAAATCTGACATCAAACGACAATGACTCCCTAAAGTCTTCCCTTTTTGAAAATCTGTTATGACACTTTGCTTTTTTTTAATGTACATAGTTTTAATTCTATAGCAAAATATAAAAAAAAATGAAGTAAAAAACAATAAAATCAATAAAATGATTAACACATGAAGCCCGATTACATACATAACAATTATATAAGATAGACCTTACCTTTGATTATGTGTACCCTGGTCGGTGCAAATGCTAAAAAAAAAAAAAAAAAAAAAAAAAAAAAACACAGCTTAGCAAATATGGTTTAACTATGCCCTATTGTGCGAAAAAAATTTCTTTGGTTGACACGAATACAATGAAGGACGTATATGACCTGCCTTAATTTATATGGGTCAAAATAATGTCTGTACCAAAATTTAAATCAAAATACTGGAACTCAGTTCAATATCAAAACAAATTAAATATCAACAAAGAATTAAAGAGTGGTGAATTCAGCATTATAGTATAAAAATAATAAGTTGAAATGCAAAATTCAAATCTTAAAACCAATGGTAAAAAACCAATAATATTCAAATAACTAAATACCGAAGTTACTGTAATTTTAATTTCTGCATATGCGCATTTCGACAACTTATGTCTCGTCAGTGCAGATAAAATCTAAAAGTTTGGAAGACCATAAACCCAAAGATATTTAAAAAAAACTAAAAGAGAACAAATAACCAATATGATCTAAATGTAAAGCCAAAATCAGCTAAGGACAGAGCTTTGCATGAGGGAGATACTCCTTAGTTTCAACAAAATTTACAAAAATTTAGATATTGTAAGGTTCCAAATAGAATCGGCTTTCGGGTCAGCACCGAAGTACTGACTACTGGGCTGGTGAATACCCTCGGGGACTAACAGTCCACCAGCAGTGGCATCAACCCAGTGGTAACAAATAACTAAATACCGAAGTTAATGTAATTTTAATTTCTGCATATGCGCATTTCGACAACTTATCTCTCTTCAGTACAGATAAAATCTAAAAGTTTGGAAGACCATAAACCCAAAGATATTTAAAAAAAACTGATAGAGAACAAAATCAGTTTATCAAAATAGTAAAATTCCATGCAAAAAACTGTCTATCAATATTGTAGATAAACTGAAAAAATATCATAATCTATCATAATAACAAAACAAAAGCAATAAAAGTAATAGTAAATCAAAATGGCGAAATGCCTGCAATGAGAAATATGCAATGAGCTAGAATCACTTTCGACGCACATCCTCACTTACTTTCATTCACCAAATGTTTTAGTCCCTCTATAGATACAGTGGAGTGCAGACATAACTTCTCATAAAGTTAACTTGAAGCAGTCATAAAAGCACCTCTAAGTTAACTTAGAACAGGTATCAAGTCTACTCCAGAACAGCTCTAAGTCTGCTCTAGAATCCTGACCGCCCCGACCAGTCATGTCATGGCTAGAATTCTGACCGTTCTGATCAGAGCCCTGACTGCTCAGACCTGTTCTACCCATGACCGTTCTACCTAAGTCTGTTCTGGCCATGACCGTTCTACTTAAGTCTGTTCTGGCCATGACCGTTCTACTTAAGACTGCTCTCAGCTGACCTGTTCTAGCTATGACAGCTCTCATACCAGCTCTTGTCACAGTCCTGGCAAATATTCATAACGTGCCCCATATACAAGTATTTCATATATTTCGTGTTTAGTTATATTATAAAATTTATACAAAATTAAATAAAAATTAGAATTATGAAATGAATTATTCGGATATAAAATTGCATTTTGCCGGTAAGTGATGTTATTCGCGGATAAATATTTACCTGTGTTTATCCAGGCAAATTAAAAAAATGTAAGAGTTATTTCCCTTTTCGTGACATACTCGAAAACTGAATCGCAATAGTTTTTCGTAAATTTATTATTATAAATAAAAAATCGTGAATTGAATTATAGGAAAAATGTCAATCATGATCAGATTACGTTTACTGAAACAAATAATTATTAAAAAAATCGTTAAAGAAGTGGGGTATTTATGGTTTTGTTTTTATTTGAACGTTTCTGGCTCGAGAAAAAAGAAATTCTTACATAATCCAATTTAATATCCAGTTAAAATTCTAGGACCAAAACAGCTGTGCCCAGTGCAGACTTGGCAAAAACGGTCACGGCCAGAGCAGACTTATATATATATAGATAGAATGGTCATGGCTAGAACAGCCTTAGATAGAACGGTCATGGCTAATACTGACTTTGGTAGCACGGTCATGGCTAGAGCAGACTTAGTCGTTTGATATGGATCTGGAGCTGGCATGTCAGTTAACTGCTAGTAGTCTCTTGTGATTTTATGTTTATGTCCGTATATTTAGTTCTTTCAGTTTCATTTTTCACAATTGACTCAGTCCTGTTGCTTACTGAATTTTACTGTTGTTACTATTTTTTTTATTATTATTTTTTTTTAATCACATTGGCTAGGGGGAAGGTTTGGGCCCAATAAAACTAGTTTAACCCCGCCGCAGCAGGTTTGCGCCTGTCCGAAGTCAGGAAATTTATTAAGCCTTTGTGTGTCTTGTCTGTTTTCTAGTTAGTTCACTTTATGTCTATCGGAGTCTAGGAAGATGCTTATTTCGCTGAACTTGATTACTCTTTTATTTAGGGGCCAACTCCGACCTACCGTTGGATGTGGGGTTTCCTCACCGTTCATTGAAGATCTTATGGTGGCTTTGAGTTGTTATTGCTCCCCTTAGGGTCGTTGTCTCTTTGACACATTCCCCGTTTCCCTTCTTTTTCTTAGGTAGAGCGCTCATGTCTAGAACAGACATGATTCTAGAAGCAAAGCAGACAGGATTCTAGGACTGTTTCAAGTCTGCTCTAAGTTAACTTCAAGTTAATTTTGAGCTGTTCTCGTGACTGCTCTAAGTTAACTTGGACGAGAGATTATGTCTACTCCCCACTGTAAGTAGTGCAAGAATTAATACTACACATATAAACAAAATATGTCTACTTCTGTATATTGAAATTTTTACATATTTTTTGCACGTAAGATTTATCTTTTAAACTGCTAATTTTTTTGTAAATAAACCCAACTTTTCCAATATTTTTCAAGCTTGAAAAAAACTAACGTAAAAGCCGACAAAATATAAGTTTTGGGATAACATTGGTTACAAGTATTAACTATGTTATTTTCCAAGGATTGTCTTCAAAATAAAAAATGAAAGGATATAGAGTGAATGCACATTAAACAAAGTCTCTTTAAAACATGGTATAAACAAGCAAAGGAACAACGCTTTTGTTGTTTCCCTTCATCTTGAGGCCTTACCATAAGACCTTCAACAATGAGCTTTTCTCATTCCTTTCAGGGGTAGACCTGGGGAAGCCTTAAATTTTCCAATCGTTCATTATTTTTTTCATATTTTCAGTATTTAAACTAGACATATTCATGTCAACTTTGAGCATTTTTCAACAATTTCTACCATCTCGTTTTATGACTAGTGGTCATCAAAGATACCCTGTTTCCTCATATTATTTGGTCAGTTCAGGACTTGATTGTGGTGTATAAAATTGGCTCTAATTAATTTTTTATTTGAATTAAAAATGATTTTAAATGCAAAATTCTGCAATTTAGACATGCGGAAAGTAAGCATAAATAAAGGTAGTAAATTTAACCAGTTTCAACTGAAATACATGGGTGTTCTGAACAGTATAGGCTGAAATTGTTACTCTATTTTGATCACTTTTAAACACTACTTGTAAAAAATCTGTCGTTTAATTTTCACTAAAAACCGAGAATAGAAAGAAAACTAGTATATGTAAGATATATTAAAATTTTAGAAAATTATACCGTCCCATTTTACTTAATTTAGAATAAAGTGGGTAAAAATGAATAAAATTGCTGAATCTGTGCCATAACTTACCTCTCTTGGAAAAAATCTGACTTTTACATATTTTCATTATCTTTGGACAGTATTGCAAAAATGTAGAGTAAAATGCACTCATTATAAATAACTGGATGTTGGGTATTTGTTTTCATGATAAAATGAATATTTGTTTGCTGTGTGGAAAAAAATTACAATTTTAAAATTTTGATCATACCTATTGTAATGATTTTATTTGTTTGTGTAAGTAACAAAAAAGTGAAAAACAGAGTTATCTCCTCCTACCCCAGATTTACCCCCTTAAGTAAGTTCAAAACGGCTCTAGCATCTGTTTTAGCGGAATTCCTTTTAAGATGTCTAACAACGCGACATTCATCTCTTTTCATGTCATCGATGTGGGATCGTCGAAAAAGACAAAGTCAACCGGTATAGTGCTCTTACAATCACTGTCATCCATTGCCNAAAAAAAAAAAAAACAATAGTGTCTCCAGCTAGTGGAAGCCGAACGCATGACACTCATCAAGTCTATGTCTGTTAATCATCAATATAATAATTGTTTGTGTTATGTTACCAACAAACTGAGTCATTAATTTTATTGAAAACTTTTGGTATTTTAACAACAGTCAAAATAAGTAGAATTACCCCCTAAAAATGTTTGTTAAAATTTCAATTGAATTAAATATTTAAATATTAAAATAATGTTTTAATTTACTGATTTTATATTTAACTACAGTGGACATAAAGCAGATCTTCTAAGTAAAATTCAATGGTTCCAGTTGGCTTTACTTGCGGCACAGTGTGGAAAATGGGAATTTTCGGTGTATAAAATTAGTCATTAAGGTGTTGATATCAATATTTCAATAAATCGTTGTATTATAAAAGTAATATCACTAAAGTATGTCTTAGCTATACTTTGTGTATGCCTTTAAAGATAAGGGACTAAACACATACGCTCAAACTACAAAACGTGTATTTCTCCTGTGCGTATTTGCTCTCATGCAGGTGCATTCTTTCCAACAGGAAAGAAAAATATATAAATGCGCTTTCCCCCCGGAAAGATATATTCCCCGTCACACATACAAAAGTGTGAAATATTCGACCAACGATGAAAGCACGTATTTTGGGGGGACACAATCTTGCTTAAATTGTATTTTTAATTATACGTCAACAAGTAAAACGATTCATATACACGTTGGAAAGGTACGATTTTGGAAAATATAATATTTCACCCGAAAGTTTGAAATTATGTCAAGGTGTTCGGAGAAACTACAGTCTTTGGATCTTTATTCTCTTGACCATCGTGTAGCCTATTCATTGCTCGGTTCAGTGGTATATGGCATTATACCTACCTCCGTTTGAATAATGCTTTTTTTTCTCCAGACAAACAATCAAAAAGTATCAAAAACTCCCCCTTAGCATATTTGCTTCCCCGCAATATTTGCTGGTACGCTGTGAGTTTAATCATCTGTGAAATTTCTATGTGTGCGTGAACTATTTAACATTGACAACTTGTTACTTTATATTTGTGTAATATTACGATATTCGTAACATGCATTTGTTTGTTTGTTTATCTTTTTCTTTTGATACATTTTCTTCACTTAAACATGTTAAAGGTCATATAAAAATTATTTAAAAATAAATGTTTTATAGTCTTGGTGGAATGTAGTACACAGAATGCAATATTATACCTACTTTATTTTGTGTCTTTTTTAAAATAGTTAATATGTTTTCAAAAAGATACATTCCTTTAAAAGACAAAAATTACCGAAGTTGCATATAAAAAGTAAATTTCGTTATGCTGTACACGTGTTACAAGGAGTAACCTATCATCAGCAGCATTAAAATAAAATAATATGGAAAGTCATAATCCAAAGGTAGTAAAAAGAAGTACTCTTTTCCAAAAATATCAAAATAGGAAGCTTAATCAAGTTCCAAGGACATCTACCGAGTGCCATACAAGGAATGAGGCCTCAGTATTTTTAAGTGCTTGAAGTTTTGATAAAACCATTTAATTTTTATAACACTCAAGGTAAATTTTTCATTTCAGACAAGTCAGATTATTGGGCTGGTAAATACCCTCAGGGATTCTCTGGTCCACCAGCAGTGGCATCGGCCAAATGGTTAAAAATACAAAAAATACCGAAGTTGCATAAAAACTGTAAATTTCGTTATGCTGTACACGTGTTTCAAGGATTAACCTCTCATCAGCTGCATTAAAATCAAATAATATGGAAAGCTATAATCCAAAAGTAGTCCAAAAAGAAGTATTCATTTCCTTCGACCCAGAAGTCAGTACTTCGGTTCTGACCCGACAACTGTTTTTATAATAATTTGCAATATCTAGATTTTACCAGAAAGTTTGTTTGAAGCTAAGAAGTATCTCCCTAAAACATAGCTTTGTCCTTAGCTTGTTTTTTTGGCTTTTCTATTTAGATCTTTTTGGTTATTTGTTCTCTATCAGCCTTTACACGTTTTTCGGTTAATGGACTTTTAAATGTCATCGTTCGATCTGAACTGATGTGACATAAGTTGTCGAAATGCGCATATGCAGAAAATAAATTAACAGTAACTTGGGTATTTTGTTATTCCAAAAATATCAAAATAGGAAGCCAAATCCAGTATCAATGACATCTACCGAGTGCCATGCAAGGAATGAAGCCTCAGTATTTCAAGCTGGTTAGAATTTTGATCAAAACAGGTAATTTCTATAACACTCAAGGTAAAATTTTCATGTCAGACAAGTCTGACTATTGGGCTGGTGAATACCCTCGGGCACCTTTGGTCCACAAGCAGTGGCATCGGCCCAATGGTTCAAAATACAAAAAATACCCAAGTAGCATAAAAACAGTAAATTTCGTTATGCTGTACACGTGTTTCGATGATTTACCTCTTATCAGCAGAATTTAAATCAAATAATATGGAAAGCCAGATCAGAAATTATCTATCAATACTCACTTTTTCACATTCACAATTAGTGTCCATATAATCGTATTAATTGGTAGTCATAGAATTTTAGTCCGTGCAAATAAAAATCAGTAGTACAGGTTTTTATTAGTACTGGAAATTCAGTGAAGGACGGTTCATTTTAAAAGACGAAAACATTCAGAAGAGGCAATCTTAATTCGCTTGAAATATGAGGGATATTGGGTAAATGTAAATGATACAAAGTCCGTACAAATACGAGCTTTACATCCATTTTTTCGTTTCCAATATAAATATAATGAGGATAAAAGTTTGCTTACAAAAAAAACAAAAACAAAACAAAACAAAAGAAAAAAAAACAAAAAAAAAAAAAAAAAAAAACAAAACAAAACAAAAAAGAATTAAAAAAAAACAAAACAAAACAAACAAACAAACAAAAACAAACAAAAAATAACAATTAAAACGAGCGTTATGTGCTATGTGCTTTTTATAGTACAATTCCGTCGTGGGTTGTGGATTATCATTGTAATTTTCGGGCGTTGTAGGTGGTTACTGTTATATTGATTTCATAATAGTTAATTGAGACATTAAAGTTGTAAAGAGCCGAAGTCAATGAGACAAAAAGACAAATTAGTTGGAAACCATCGGGAAAACATTGTCAACCTGCCTTACTTAGTACAACATAGGTTGTCGAAATGCGCATATGCAGAAAATAAATTAACAGTAACTTCGGTATTTTGTTATTTATTAAACTATATATATATGCTATAGTATAAATTGAAATCTAGTAGGATCAAGAATCCTCAAAGTATGCATTGGAATTCTACCTTGTACTGGGACCAATTGGAACTTTAATTTGACTTGAATTTAATCCAGTACAAATTAAGGGCTTGTAAAGTTGTTTTTGATAAAATGAAGAATGTGTAACCTATCAAGTTAAATGGAGTTTTCTGACATTTTGATTATGTTATGTATGCATTATAATGCGAATCCTGATTTAGAAAAAGACAAAATTTTGTTACATTCACAGAAAAAAATGATATTTGTATGTAAATTTGAAACAAACCTAGGTTTTAATGTAATTCGTAAATTGGGTTGAAATTTCTTTTCTTTTTCATAATCATTACATCTTATTTATACCTAGATATAACTTTGAAAATTTCTTGCAACTTTCTAGTTAATCAAAGTTTTTTTAATTGATTTATCAAAAGATTATTTAAAATAAAAAAAAATGGTCATAATATTGATTTACAGTGTTTAGCAATTCATTTTGTTTTAGCCTTCTAATAACATTTCTTTAGATTTAGGTAAGAAGGGTCCAGAATCCTCCTACTACAAATTAAGATATCTCAATTTTTCCTAAAAGTAATTAGAATTCAAATTTGTACTTGATTAAATCCATTACAAATTAGAATTTTGATTTGTTCGAATAGAAAAAAATCAAATTTGTACTTATTGGAATCTGGATTCTTCTGGATTCATATTTGTGCTGTAACCGGTAAGAAAGGTTTACTGACCTATAATTGCCAGAATATTTCAAACTGGACTATAGGGAATTAATATCAATAGATTATCTGATTTCAACGCAAAATGGTGCTTTTCGACTGAATTCTTTTCATTATTACATCACATCTTTGTATTTCAAGAACATTGTTTGTAATTATAATTATATTAAATTTTATATTTTAATTTTTCTTAATTTCTAAGCAAAATTTCAAAATTGAAGTGTGGTTACATAAATGACAACATAAAACTAGGCTACCTTAACTTATGTGTACCCAGGTCGGTGTAAACATCTATTAATAAATAATAAAAGATTTAACCAATTATGTTTAAATTTTGTGTAAAGGACACGAAAACAATACAGGACGTACATGAACTGCAGTTATTAACGTAGGTTAAAATACAAAAATCGGAATGAAAAAATTCAAAATATGTGTACTCAATGTCAAAACAAAAATTATTCACAAATGATGAATTTATATATTATTAACAAGAAAACGGGAGGTGAAATACAATTTGTAAACCTTTACAGAAAGGTGTACATTCAAGTGTACCAATAAGGATGGAGTTAAATTGCAAAATATGAACAAAAAAGATAACCTATCAATAAATTGTAAGAAAGTGGAAACAATATCATAAATTATCAATAACGAAAAAAGTACATCCCTTCATTTTCTATGGAATTGGCAATTATAAGAACAGCTTAGAAATTGTCTATGAAAATGATAAAAGACAAAAGAAAACAATGGCATAACAAAATAGAATATATTTTACGAAATGATATGACGTAAATGAACATGAAACCATAACACATATATTTACTCCAACTTAAATAATTATAAAGAGCTGTATGGCTCATTAGAATAAAAGAATTTCTTATTCTATTTAAATAACAATTACCGTTTGGAAGTAACTGTTACAGTAATTTTGATTCTGCATATAGAGAATAATTGCAAAACAAATAAACCTAAAGATGTATACAAATCAGACATAGACAATAAAATGATAAAACAAGAGCAACAAAGCACAACAGCTATAAAAATGACAAGTAAATTGAAAAAAAAGGAATGGCAAACAGAAACTATAAAATGGCACAAAAATTACATAATTATCAGAATTGCTAAATCCAGAGTAATAAAGCGCTATGCCTTGCAAAAATTACAGCAGAATTACATACACACATAGTCTATCAAAATTGCTAAAGAAATACTAACGGACAAACTGTATACAAATGACATAAAAAGTTTTAAAAAAATGCCTGTCAAAAAAAAACAAAAAAAAACATAGTCTATTGCAAAAGAAATGAAGTCTTATCTATTGAAAGCAAGTGTATGTAAAAACATAATCTATATAAATAAGACAAAAGAAGTAGATGAGCGGCACAACAAATCCCCCTCCAAATACAAAATCTATCGAAAAAGTGCGAAGGAGTATACACTAAGTAGTAAGTCTTCCACAGTGTTGCCTGCGTAATTACGCATATTCTAAGTTCCGTCAAACAGAAAGTGGGCATGCAAGAGATCCCAGACTCTTTGACATTATATACCGGAAGGTCTCCATACCAATATTCCATGCCAAATTGAAGAAGGCAGGTATATGAGTAGGGTGCCCAATGTCCAAAAAGACGCTAAGTCTGCGAGTTTGGGTTAACGGAATAACACACACGACTAATTTTTGTTTTGTAGGCTGGAATAGTTATTAAATTTTAGATTTTTTATTGTCGCAGAAAGTTTCTGTGGTCAGGATTTCTGTAATTTCTCATTTTAAGGGGTACCCTGTAGCAGATGGTATTTTTAAGTTTACAGAAATTAGTAAGAGTCTCTCATATCATATAAGAATCTATTTTTCTGAAAGTTCAGATCTAAAATTTTGTTTTACTAGCTAGAATGTAACTTATTATTCATTGTTTTTTATAATTTGTCGGGGTTATAATCATGAATTTAAGACATTTTTCTTGAATACGAAATTTCTTATCTGAATTTTCAAAATATTTTAATTTAAACAGAACCAAAACCATCATCTGTTGATTGGTGCCAAAAATCACGGCTGTCATGTCTGCCATTGCAGAGAAGTCAACATATAAAAGCATTGAATTTGCAAAAAAAATCTCAAAATTTTATGTGAATCTGGGATTTTTATCCCTTAATAAATCAGGAAACGTACGAAGCGCGGCAACCCTAATCTATATGAAGGTAGAATAACAGGGTAGACCAAGTCTTTTCAAATTATTTGGATCTGTTGGAGATTTTTTAAATTGGTCGAATTTCGAATTTTCATGTACATGTGAATGTTTTTACATTTAAATTGAGATTTCGCTGTCCATATAAATGACATTACAGGGTTTTGGTAAAGTTTTATTGGTTTTATTAAGTTTTATGGTATTGCTCGTTTTTCATGGAAATTTACTCAAGTAATACCAAAAAACAAAAATGTGATTTATTTTGTCCAGGTTTTATTCAATTTTGAACAGGCAACGCTTAAAATTTTAATTCAATGTTTTATTTCAACAATGGTTCAGCAAAAACTTAGAAAATACTTTTCCTAATAATTGAAAGCGTCCCTTAAATATTTCAGGTGCAAATATTATGCACACCTCAAAAATAAATGGTAACCGTGAAAATTGATTTAATGGTAAAATGAAGCAAACTCATGGTCTCCTCTTTCCAAAAATGTATAATGCAGGTGTGTGTGATTCCGTTAACCTTAATTCCAAAAAAAATCGTCGCTTGGGCACCATACTATATGTGGTTTCTGAGAAAAACGTGACAAAAATGTTCCAGAAGCAAAAAATATCATTAGTTTTGTAAAACAGGAAGTGGGCATGCGAGAGATTTTGATTGAAACGTATTGCCTACACATGACAATTTGAATGGGCATAAATTATACAGTTTAGAATTACCCTTTCCAATAACTACATACATACATAGACATAATAAATGGAATTATTTCTAATATACGTTTACAAAATAGATAGCAACAGAGATGAAAATTACGTTGCGAATAAATAAATAAAAAGTATTAAGTGTTAGCCCGGTGTCATATGGAATTTTGAACCCCCCCCCAAAACTTGACCCCGGGGTCAAAATTCCATATGGAATAATGACCCCGGGGTCAAAATACCATATGGAAAATTGACCCCTGGGTCAATTTTATTCCATTTTATTTTGAACCCCATCATGGAAAATCGACCCCTTAATTTCATATTTTCAAGAAGGGGGTTCAAAATTCCATGGTAGGGGGTCAAAATACCATGGTTGACAAAATGTCACAATTTTCATATGGGGGTGCACAATTCAATGATAGGGGGTCAGAATACCATGGAAGCATAGAGAAATAAAAACTAAACATACACGTTACATGTTTTGATAAGGGGTTCAAAATCCCATGGTAGGGGGGATCAAAATTCCATGGTTGACGAAACGTCACAATTTTCGGATGGGGTGCAAAATTCCATGATAGGGGGTCAGAATACCATGACAGCATAGAGAATTAATATCTAAACATACAAGTTACATGTTTTGATGGTGGGGGGGGGTTCAAAATCCCATGGTAGGGGGGTCAAAATACTATGGTTCACAAAATGTCACAGTTTTCATATTGGGGTGTTTAGCAAAATTTCATGATAGGGGGTCAGAATACCATGGCAGCATAGAGAATTAATATCTAAACAAGTCACATATCTTGAAAGGGGGGTTCAAAATCCCATGGTAGGGGGTCAAAAAACCATGGTTTACAAAATGTCAGTTTTCACATGGGCGTGCAAGCTTCCATCATAGGGGGTCAGAATACCATGGCGGCATAGAAAATTATTAACTAAACATACACGTTACATGTTTTGGTAGGGGGTTCAAAATCCCATGGTAGGGGGTCAAAATTCCATGGTTGACGAAACATCACAATTTTCAGATGGGGGTGCAAAATTCCATGATAGGGGGTCAGAATACCATGGCAGCATAGAGAATTAATATCTTAACATACAAGTTACATGTTTTGATGCGGGGTTAAAAATCCCATGATAGGGGGTCAAAATACCATGGTTGACAAAATGTCACAGTTTTCATATGGGGTGCAGTGCAAAATTTCATGATAGGGGGTCAGAATACCATGGCAGCATAGAGAATTAATATCTAAACATACAAGTTACATTTCTTTAAAGGGGGCTCAAAATCCCATGGTAGGGGGTCAAAATACCATGGTTCATAAAAATGTCACAGTTTTCATATAGGGGTGCAAAATTCCATGATAGGGGTCTGAATACCATGGCAGCATAGAAAATTAATAACTAAACATACACGTTACATGTTTTAGTAGGGGGTTCAAAATCCCATGGTAGGGGGTCAAAATTCCATGGTTGACGAAACATCACAATTTTCAGATGGGGGTGCAAAATTCCATGATAGGGGGGTCAGAATACCATGGCAGCATAGAATTAATATCTTAACATACAAGTTACATGTTTTGATAGGGGATTCAAAATCCCATGTTAGGGGGTTCAAAATCCCATGTTAGGAGGTTTGAAACCCCATAGTTGACGAAACGTCACAGTTTTCACATGGGGTGCAAAATTCCATGATAGGGGGTCAGAATACCATGGCAAGACATAGAATTAATATATTACATACATGTTACATGTTTTGAAAAGGGGGTTCAAAATCCCATGGTAGGGGGCCAAAATCCCATGTTTGATGAAACGTCACAATTTTCAGATGGATTTTTAAAATTCCATGATAGGGGGTCAGAATACCATGGCAGCATAGAAAATTAATATCTGAACATACAATTTACATGTTTTGATGGGGGTTCAAAATTCCATGGTAGGGGGTCAAAATACCATGGTTGACAAAATGATACAGTTTTCAAACAGGGTTGTAAAATTCCATGATTGGGGGTCAGAATACCATGGCAGCATAGAGAATTAATATCTAAACATACAAGTTGCATTTCTTGAAATGGGGTTCAAAATCCCATGGTAGGGGGTCAAAATACCATGGTTTACAAAATGTCACAGTTTTCAGAAGGGAGTGCAAGCTTCCATGATAGGGGGTCAGAATACCATGGCAGCATAGAAAATTAATAAATAACATACACGTTACATGTTTTGGTAGGGGGGTTCAAAATCCCATGGTAGGGGGGGTCAAAATACCATGGTTGACAAAATGTCACAATTTTCATATGGGGGTGCAAAATTCCATGATATGGGGGTCAGAATACCATGGCAGCATAGAGAATTAATATCTAAACATACACGTTACATGTTATGATAGGGAGGTTCAAAATCCAATGGTAGGGGGGTGAAAACTCCATGGTTGATGAAATGTCACAGTTTTCAGATGGGAGTGCAAAATTCCATGATAGGGGGTCAGAATACCATGGCAGCATAGAGAATGATATCTTAACATACAGGTTACATGTTTTAATAGGGGGGTTCAAAATCCCATGTTAGGGGGGTCAAAATCCCATGGTTGACGAAAGGTCACCCTTTTCATATGGGGTGCAAAATTCCATGATAGGGGGTCAGAATACCATGGCAAGACACAGAATTAAAATATTACATACATGTTACATGTTTTGAAAGGGGGGGTTCAAAATCTCATGTTGTGTCACTTATGTATGTACCTTTTTTATGCTTGATCCTTTATGGATGTAATTAGCATAATAGAGTTGTTATTATTATTATTATAAAACTGTAATTGCTCACAAGGACAACTTAGGATACTGCTTTTCATTTGCAGAATGTTTGGATAGTCATAAAAGTGGTGATTTTTAAAGCAAAAAAAATGTTCAAAAAATTCTCTGTCCTGCCATGGTATTCTGACCCTTATCTGTTGACATTTTGTCAAAATACCTGACCACCCTGCCATGGGATTTTGAACCCCCCTATCAAAACATGTAATTTGTATGTTTAGATATTAGTTCTTTGTCCTGCCAAGGTATTCTGACCTCCTATCATGGAATTTTGCACCCCCATCTGAAGACTGACATTTCGTCAACCATGGTATTTTGACCCCCCTACCATGGGATTTTGAACCCCTTATCAAAACAAGTACTTTGTATGTTTAGATATTAATTCTCTATGCTGCCATGGTATTCTGACCCCCTATCATGGAATTTTGAACCCCCATCTGAAAATTTTGACGTTACGTCAACCATGGAATTTTGACCCCCTACCATGGAATTTTGAACCTCCCTCTTTCAAGAAATGTAACTTGTATGAAAGATATTAATTCTCTGTCCTGCCATGGTATTCTGAGCCCCTATCATGGAATTTTGTACCCCCATCTGAATATTGTGACATTTAGTCAACCATTGCATTTTGACCCCCTATCATGGGATTTTGAACCCCTATCAAAACATGTAACTTGTATGTTTAGATATCAATTCTCTATGCTGCCACGGTATTCTGACCCCCTATCATGGAATTTTGCACCCCCATCTGAAAATTGTGACATTTCGTCAACCATGGAATTTTGACTCCCCTACCATGGGATTTTGAACCCCCAGTCGAATCATGTAACTTGTATGTTTAGATATTAATTCTCTGTCCTGCCATGGTATTCTGACCCCCTATCATTTAATTTTGAACCCCCATCTGAAAGTTGTGAAGTTTGGTCAACCATGGTAATTTGACCCCCCATCATGGAATTTTGAACCACTTCTAAAGTATCGATCTGACATCAAATATGTCATTTCTATAAAATTAACTGTAAAACACCACTAGGGGTTCAATATTCTATGGGGTTCAAAATACCATACAGGGGGGTTCACTATTCCATGAGGGGGTCCAATATTCCATGGGTAAAAATTGAACCCGGGGTCAATTTTCCATGGGGTTCAAAATACCATATGACACCGGTCGTTCGACTGATTGCCATTTAGTTAATTTGTAAACCGCCCTGTTTCTTTGGTATATGTTTGTTCTTCCAACCCATAAATTAAAAAGGCTAGATTAAATAGAATATTCATTTACAAAATGTTAGCAGTTATTTTTTTTTTTTTAACAAGGAATCTAGTACAATAAATAAAAAAATGTTCTATGCATTGGTTCCAAACTCTATTTCACAATAAAGGTCCCATTACTGATACTACATGTTGCATTGCAGAAGGCTAAAATACGTTGCTCCTGAGAAAAATCTAAAAGTTGTTTTTGTGACGTCGTTCAGCAAAAATATTCTAAGTTTCGTCAAACTCGAAGTGTCCATGCAAAAGATCCCAGACTCTCTTACACACGTCCCCATAGTGATACTCCATGTTAAATTTCACAAGAATGGGATATGTTGTTCTTGAGAAAAATGTGACAGATTTTTTTTTATGTCGATCAGCAAAAAATGTTCAAAGTTCCGCCAATCAGGAAGTGGGCAATCGAGACTCAAAACTCATGAACTCTGTCAAACGGTGTAGTCTGTATCGAAATGCAGAAGGCTGGAATATGTGGTTCCCCCAAAAAAAATGTGAGAGAAATTTTCCAGACACGAAAAAATTTTCTAAGTTCCGTCAAACAGGAAGTTGGTATGCGAGAGACTCTAAACTTTATTACACGGTATAGTCCCCATGTTGATAGTCCATGCCAAATTGCAGAAGGCTGGGAAACATGATTCCTGAGAAAACAGTGACACAATGTTTTGTTACCCCGACGCCGCCGGACGACGACGAAGGATAGTGATCCCTGTTTGTCGCCACTGCACGAACGCAGGCGACACAAAAAGACAAAGATATTCAAAATGACAAGAACATTAAATACAAAGGCTATACAAATGGCACCACAAGCTCCTCAAACGTTATCAAAATGACAAAAAAAAACAGTTAGATCTAAACCTACGAAACTGGCAAAATCAACAACATAGAAAAAAACAACAGAACAACAGAAATGACATCAACAAAAACGTATTTTAACAAACGTGTAAAACAAATACATATAAATTTTGTTTATCACCAAGAAGAAAAACAAATACCGTTTAAACATACAAGCAAGATTAAGTCAACATAAATGACAACAGTCATTCATAAGGGTAAAGCAAAAACAACGAAGGACGGAAGTATTTCTACGGTAAAATAATTGTCTCTCATCATTTTGAACTAAGTAAAAAAAGCTTATAATGTAAAAGTCAAAAGTACTGACTTTATATGAATATGCAAAAAGGAATGCAATAAAAAAAAATAAGTTAAATAAATAAATTGAACAAACAAAACAGTTTCCTTGTCCGTTTTATTGTGTCGCCTGCTGTAAGCAGAGTCGACACATAGGGAATACTATCTGTCGTCTTGCGTCGTCCTGTGTCGTCTGTCGGTTTTTTAATCCGCAACTCCTTCAAAACTACAAGTCCGATTCCAACCAATCTTTCATGATATGTTGTTTACCTGGTGTAGTTGTGTACCTGATGCTTAAAATTTTGATTTTACAGAATTTAGAGGTTTACGGAGCCAAATAGCCCATTTGCTAATTCTATCTTTTAATCCACGACTCCCCCTAAACTGTAAGCCATTTTTCAACCACACTTGCAGAATATCTTGTTCTTCTGATTTAGTTGTGCACCTGATAATTAGTATTTTGATTTTACAGATTTTAGAGGTTCACGGAGCCAAAATAGCTCATTTGTGTTGATTTGGTTTGTTAGTACGCAATTCCATCACAAATACAGTCAGATTCCAACCAAACTTGCAGGATATATTGTTCACCTGAAATAGCTGTCAATCTGACATGTAAAATCTTGATTTACTGATTTTAGAGGTTCACTGAGCCAAAATAGCTCATATTTTATTCAATTTAGTAATCTGTAAATCTTTCAAAACTATGAGTTATTTTCTTACCAAACTTGCAGGATATGTTGTTTCCTTGAACTAATTGTTTACATGATGCTTGAAATTTTGATTTTACAGATTTTAGAGGTTCGCTGAGCAAAAATAGGTCAATTGTTAATTCGGTTGTTAATCTGCAAGACCTTCAAAACTATAATTCATATTCTTAACGAATTTGAAGGATATGTTTTTTCTTCTAATCTAGACATGCACCTAATACTTAAAATTTTAATTTTACAAATTTTAGAGGTTAACTGAGTCAAAAATGGCTCTTCTCTAGTGCATGCGACGCAAGTGTTCCATAATAATATATACCAATAGTTTACAAACCTCGGTCGGTTATCTCCCTGTACTAAGTTAGTTATATATAGCTTAAATGGAGAAAATTTTGATTTAAATATCAAAAGGGGCTATTGATATGCCAATCAAAATTATCTCCACTCAGAACCACACAAAACAAACTTGGAACAGGGAGATAACTGACCGAGGTTTCTCATTGAAAGGAAAAAAACACCAATTAGGTAAGAGCTCTCAGTAGTTTGGAAAGAGTTTTATATCTTTCATAGGTTCAAGGAAAACAAGTAATTTTGAAATTTTTAAAAAAATGTCTCTCGATTTTATCCTGGCTTGTCACTGTATAATTACAATTGTCTTTAAAAAATGACATTTATTTGAAATTTATTACAACTGTAGAACGAGTTCCGAAACGTGCTTTGCATGGTTTCCATTAACGGGGTCGTAACATAATGAGCTTTCGGACTATTGCACGATCCCCTCGGTTTACATGTGGGTTTAAGTCTTAAGCGAAATGACCCTATATTTTTTGTGCAATAAGTGTATAGCATACAGACGTGGGGTTGAAATTGCAACCTATCGCTGTTAGAATCGTAACACGAAACGTTAACTCATAGTCGAAATTCTCAAGTGCAGAATTTAAATTTGTCAATGGTCGTGCTTTACAAGGTATATTAAAGGTATTTTAAAATTTGATTGTATATGCTTAATCATCATTCTACAGTAGAGTATATTAACATGATGGCCTAACTTTGTATTTTCTAATTGATTTATCAAAACGGAACATAATTTGTAAAAATGAAGACTTGCATTTATCTTCATTTTTTGGTGTTTATTTTTTCCGCATTATGCTTTGTATTGCATTACATTTAGCAACAGTTGACCAATTTTTATCAAAAGCTCTCAAATTATTGTACAGTTTTGTTAACGAGATTTCATTCGAAACAATATTTATCAGATTTTGTAATGCGCATTTTTTTTTTCACACCGACACTATTTTGCACTAACCATCACTGAAAGATAATATCGTGTACTGAACATCCTGTCTCGATGTTGTGACTTGTACTAAGGTTACTTTGATGTAGAAATAATGACGACGTATCACGATTTCCCATGGCATGTGACGGAGAACTTTTAAAGAATCTGTTTCGGCTAAATAGACACGTATGTAGATATTATTTCTATCACGTGGTATAAACATCCAATCAATTTAGCACTATCTACACAAATACTGAATATGATCAAATGAATTGCATGATTTACATTTATTTAGGTATTTCTTCTTTTCTTTTGAAATCTGGCTCACAAATGTGGGTAATAGAAAAAATATCGAACGGGGTTGTTAAGAGTCGAAGTCCATGAGACAAATACAGATCAGGCGGAAACCACAAGAAACATAGTCGACAGCAATGGTCCTGACTTGGTACAGGCATTCCAAAAGAAATGGTGGGTTAAACCGGTTTTGCTAGCCAAACCTCCCTCACCTTCCATTGTGGTAGTGTACGGTAGCAACTCAACAGTAATTGTTATTGAGAAATGATCATCCCAGTACTAAGAAAAAAAAAAGAATCTTGAATCAGATTTCGGACAGAAACTCCAAATTTTTCCACAGGTGACTGATATCTATTAAAGAACTTTTAATGATCGAATAAGACGGAATTTTTTGAAGCCTTGATTAATAATTGGTGAATGAAAGGATATGGAGTAAATGTACATAAGACAAAATCTCTACAAATACATACACAAATGTATGTACATGGTAAAAACAAGCAAAATTTGCAAAGGAATGTTTCAATGTTTCAAGTTATGTTCAATATTACAACACATTATTACAACAAATGTAACTGTGTTGTAATATTGACCATAACTACTTGAAACATTGAGACATTCCTTTGAGATTTGATATTATACCGTAAAGGCTTGAATGATAACCGAGGCATAAGTATAAAACATTTTTTTAAAGAATTGTTAAAAAAGAGCACATTTTATGTGTAAAAAAACAAAATATACAAAATATAAACTAACTACAAAAATTACATAAGTCGATGTAAACAAAATTGGCAAACAATAAGGTTTATCTCATGTGTACACTTTATTCAATTTCTATTATCTAATTTATTTAAATTCTAAAACCTAAGGTTTAACTCCCTCCATCGAAGTTGTGTCCTCAGCTATATTTGATATTACTGATTATTCGGATTTCGTTTGGTTTTATGCCTTTTAAACATTTTTTGAAATTATGGATTCCCTTTGTTTGGGTTCTAGTGCTGCTGATGAGGAATTGATTTCCGAAATGGAAATACAGCTCATTAAAATTATTGCAGTTGGAGTTAACATATGTGTTATGGTCTCATGTTCATTTACTACATATCCTTTCGTAAAACTCGTTCGTTGATCGGCACTTATGACGTTTCTATTTAGTTTCATCCATTATACAAATAATAATAATAATAATAATGATAAAAGAAAAATAAATTGAATTAGAACTTCAAAGTTAAAAAATGACTACTTGGGGATCTCACAGATAAAGTAAGGTACAGACATAACCTCTAGCAAAGTTAACTGGAACCAGTCATTAAAGCTCCTCTTAGTTAGCCTAGGACCATTTTCAAGTGAACTTAGACCAGTCATAGAGCAGACATGAAACTACTTTAAATTAGTTTTAGAACTGTTCGTTGTTATTTTATATTTTTTCGTCCACTCAAATTTAAATTACAAGTAGAAGATGTGTATGACACTGAAAATTTTTCAAGATAGCCGCCATGTTTTTTTTTTTTCAAAAACCAAGATGCAGTCAAAGATGAGAGAAAATGACTTAAAAGCATGTACTTATTGTTGTGTAGCTTCAACACACTTTTTGTTGTGGTCGGAAAAACACATGGCCGTCGTTGCATACGAAATATTAACATTGAACAAGTTAAGGTGTTATAAAATGGAACTTGGCAGGTAGCTAGATCACCGCAGCAAGAAGTCCCGGCACAAAAATGCTTTTCAAACGGCCACCATTTGGAAGATTGCCTCCAAAATACGATAAAAAAAAATTTTAAAAATCTACTTTTTAAATTGATTTCTTGTTAAGTTTAAATGTTGCAAACAAGATGGATAACGATGTCAGTGTGAATTTTCTCCATATGGTCCAGTGGCAGATTTAGGGGGTCCGGGGTAGCCCCCCCCCCTTAGGTTGGAAAATATTTAAAATCCCTAGGGATTTTTTGAAAAAAATGGGTTCCGCCCACCCCCACCCCTCTCTTATGGAAAAATTATGGGTCGGATCCCCCTTAGCAGAAAGTTTGGATCCGCCACTGTGGTCATTTCCACAACTTATGTTTCTTCAGTACAATAAAAATCAATTTTACAATTGGAAATCCATAAACCGATATGTGTAAAAACTAATAGTGAATGTTAAAAAATTGATAACGGGAAACACCTACAATGGCTGAATATTATAATTACATGCAACAATTTGCAAGGGAACTACACAAGAAAAGACAAACGTAGACAACGATAGGAACTCGGGACAGCCGGATAACGATAGGAACTCGGAACAGCCGGACTTGGTACCGGCACTAGCAAAAGCCAGCGGTAGGTTTATATCGGTTTATGGGTACTCAAACCTCCCGTTTATCTGTCCCGTTTCCCTATAGTATAAAACATATGAATAAAACCCAATACAGGTAGACTACTAACTCCATGACCACAACCTTGAAAGGAGAGAAAAAGACAATACGTAATTTTGAAAGATGGGTCAATGGGGTGCTCGCCGCTAAACTGCCGGCTAGCTCAAGGAGCCTAGTCTGCTGGTAGAACACTGTCGCACTACGGAAGAAAAATCAAACTCAAAACTTCCCGAAGGGTTCGGTCAAGAATCATCATAAATTTCAGTAGACATCGGCAGTATCAGTGAGAGGCCAGTATGTGTGCAAAATTTTCCGGTCACTAGGTCTCAAAGCTAATTTAACGGATGCAAGCAGAATATCTTGCCGATATCCCCTTTATCTAAACATATTTTATTTGCAACTAATAAACTAGTTTACAAAAAGGATTGGACACAAGTTATAACAACATTAAAAGAAGTCCTCTCCTATTACAATAAATAACACAAAATTACATTGCATGCAATGGCGACACAGATTATATAAACAAATAATATTTTACAACAAAATTAAAGACTATATTTTTGATTAATGTAAAAAAAGATTAGAAATATATTTCAAATTGAAGAAAAAAGAAGAAAAGGGAATAGAAATAAGGAAAAATTACTGAAACTATTTGAAAAGAAAAACACAATAAAGACCATAGAGACTAAAAAGACTAAAAAGACTGGAGTGAATGCAAATTATCATCTTTTTTCATTATTGATGAAAACGTTTGGTACCTTTAATGAAATCTTGTACACTTGAAAAAATTCT
>MJUU01069916.1:91514-107597 GCA_002080025.1 Modiolus philippinarum | reverse complement strand
TTTTCAGTATATTTGTACCAAATTTGAGTACTAGATGATATTTACATCATATCGCATACTATCAATATCCATAATGTTGCATATTTTCAGTAAATTTGTACCAAATTTGAGTACTAGATGGCATGTACATCATATCGCGTACTATCTATATCCCTATTGTTGCATATTTTCAGTATATTTGTACCAAATTTGAGTATCAGATGGAATTCTCATCATATCGCATAATATCGATATCCCTATTGTTGCATATTGTCATCATATTTTAATCATGTTCCTTCGGTATTCTACGGCTGTTGTTCAGTAAATTTGCACCAAATTTGAGTACTAATTGGCATTTACATCATATCGCATACTATCAATATCCCTATTGTTGCATGTTTTCAGTATATTTGTTCCAAATTTGAGTACTAGATGGACTTTATATCATATCGCATACTATCGATATCCCTATTGCTGCATATTTTCAGTAAATTTGTACCAAATTTGAGTATTAGATGGTATTTACACCATATCGCATACTATCGATATCCCTATTGTTGCATGCTTTCAGTATATTTGTACCAAATTAGAGTACTAAATGGCATTTACACCATATTGCATACTATCTATCCCAATCGTTGCATATTTTCAGTAAATTTGTGCCAAATTTGACTATTACATGACATTTACACCATATCGTATTATATCGATATCCCTATTATTGCATATTGTCAGTAAAATTGTACCAAATTTGAGCATTAGATGGCATTTACACAATATCGCATACTATCAATATCCCTATTGTTGTATATTTTCAGTAAATTTGTACCACATTTGAGTATAAGATGGCATTTACACCATATCGCATACTATCGATATCCCTTTTGTTGCATATTTTCAGTATATTTGTACCAAATTTGAGTACTAGATGGCACTTACATCATATTGCATACTTTCGATATACCTATTGTTGCATGTTTTATGTAAATTTGTTCCAAATTTGAGTATAAGATGGCATTTACACCATATCGCATACTATCATATCCCTATGGTTGCATGTTTTCAGTATATTTGTACCAAATTTGAGTACTAGATGCTATTTACATCATATCACATACTATCAATATCCCTATTGTTGCATATTTTCAGTAAATTTGTACCAAATTGAGTACAAGATGGCATGTACATCATATCGCATAATATCTATATCCCTATTGTTGCATATTTTCAGTATATTTGTACCAATTTGAGTATCAGATGTAATTTTCATCATATCGCATAATATCGATATCCCTATTGTTGCATATTTTCATCATATTTTCATCATGTTCCTTCGGTATTCTACGGCTGTTGTTCAGTATATTTGTACCAAATTTGAGTACTAGATGATATTTACATCATATCGCATACTATCAATATCCCTATTGTTGCATGTTTTCAATATATTTGACGAAATTTGAGTACTAGATGAAATTTATATAATATCCCATACTATCGATATCCCTATTGCTGCATATTTTCAGTAAATTTGTACCAAATTTAAGTATTAGATGGCATTTTCACCATATCGCATACTATCGATATCCTTATTGGTGCATATTTTCAGTAAATTTGTAACAAGTTTGAGTATTAGATGGCATGTATTCATCTTGCATACTATCGATATCCCTATTGTTGCATATTTTCAGTATATTTGTACCAAATTTGAGTATCAGATGGAATTTACATCATATCGCATAATATCGATATCCCTATTGTTGCATATTTTCAGTAAATTTGTACCAAATTTGAGTACTAATTGGCATATACACCATATCGCATACTATCAATATCCCTCTTGTTTCATGTCTTCAGTATATTTGTACCAAATTTGAGTACTAGATGGAATTTATATAATATCGCATACTATCGATATCCCTATTGCTGACATTTACATCATATTGCATAATATGGATATCCCTATTGTTGCATATTTTTAGGAAATTGGTACCAAATTTGAGTACGAGATGACATGTACATCATATTGCATACTATCGATATGCATATTGTTGCATATTTCCAGTAAATTTGTACCAAATTTGAGTACTAGATTGCATTTATACCATATAGCATCCTATCAGTATCCCTATTGTTGGATGTTTTTAGTATATTTGCACCAATTTTGAGTACTTAATTGCATTTACACCATATTGCATGACATCTCTATCTATATTGTTGCATATTTTCAGTAAATTTGTACTAAATTTGAGTATTAGATGGTATTTACACCATGTACTATAATATTGATAGCCTTATTGTTGCTTCTGTTCAGGAAATTTGTACCACATTAGAGTCACAGCAGCTAGATAGTATTCTGACAAAATGGCATATTCTATGCATACACCATATAATTATGTTGCATGGTTTAGAGAAATGTGTGCCAAATTTGAGTTTCAGTTGACATTTGCAGCAAATCATACTAAATATGAGTTTTTGTAAATTTCTTGCATGTTTTAGGGAACATTATGCCAATGGGAAAATATCATTTTGCGCACTGTGAGTATTTGGACATCAATACGTCATATCATAATATTTTCTCGCAAGTTTTCGGGATTGTAAAATTGTTGAAAAAATATTTCTTTTTTCAAGTTTATGGCAAAATTTATTGAAAAATATGTGTCATGAGCCACCGCGATCTTCGCGAATATAATTTGATTGTCCATCGGCTTTCGGCTGAAAATTCAAAAATACGTTTAAATACAAATTAAAAAGATATGTTTTTGCGATTTTATATTCACATCTTTAGTTTTAGTTAAAAATAAAAAGATATGCGCTTTTTGTCACTACATGTTTTTTGCGTTTCTTTTGGCTAATGATTATTATTTCATGGTTGCAGAAAATAGCCACCTGCTGGCGCATAAAAAGCACGATTAATTTTCTCTATCATTGCTTTATAAGGTTAGCATATTTTTGAAAATGTATTTTATATTAACTTCGATTGCGCCAGTCCTTAGGCGCCATGCAGTTCATTGTCTCTCGGTCACATCGTGTCGCTCGATCGTGTATCTGGTGTATGGTCCAGAGTTACCGAGTACAGAGTATGGGTTATGGTGCATGGTGTATCGTTCATAGTGTATGGTGTATGGTTCATAGGGTATGGTGTATGGTTCATGGTGTATGGTGTATGGTTCACGTTGCAACACCATACACCATTACACCATACACCATGAACCATTGAACCATACACCATACACCATTGAGCCATTACACCATACACCATGAACCATTGAACCATACACCATACACCATTGAGCCATACACCATTACACCATACACCATAAAATGGTTATGTTTTACTCTACAAGTACTGTAAGAAATCATCATTTTCATTTTCAAATACCTTAATTTTCTATAAAATCTTTGAATATCCTCGTTTATCAATATTAAGTGTAGTTGTTGTTGTGAAGATAGTAACCCCAGTATTTTGTTTTTTGAATCAATTGAATAAAAGTTTCAGTTCATCCTTATCCAAATCCCAGTTTGATAAGTTTATTGTTTTGTGATCTACATGAAAACCTCTTTCTATCGCGCCTATATACAAAGAGTCTGAGAAAACTACAGTCCCTGGACCAGTCAACATTCCCATTTTTGCGATCCGTCACGAGTCATCGATCCGTCACCGATCAGTAAAAGCATGTTGAACTATTAGCGTCATTGATCAGTAACGTGACTAAAGTGGCTACCTGTGGATTGTTGTGTCTGGGACATAGAAATATAACGATAGGTTGTGAAAAATAGAAAATACTAAGAATTAAAATTGCGTTCTTTAAAATGTACAACTATGTGCTTATTCAACATAAATTTCTCTTTCTTTCGGTATAATTTTATGAGACTAAGAAAAGATTTAATCTCGTCAAAATTTATTCTAAACTTTAAAATATTTTCACAATTATTCCCTATTAAAGGCATTGTAAATATCGTATTTTCTGTGAAGTGTTCCCTCTTTAAATCGGAATTGCTAGAGAACTAATACACTTTTCTAATTTGTACAACTATGTGGTGAAAATTACAGTAAAGTTTGAAAAGATATAATATTTCACAAAAGGATATGGAGTAAATTAGCATGAGACCATAACACATATGTTAACTTCAACTGCAATAATCTTAATGAGCTGTATGGCCATTCCGGAAATTCACTTCTCACCAGCAGCACAAGAACCCAAACAAAGGAAATCCATAATTTCAAAAAACGTTTGAATGCACAAAACATTAACAATTCTGTGCCTGAAATTGCAACAATTCAAAAACCGCCTATACTCCTAGCTCCAATGTCATCACAGGAGATCTCAACATCTTGCAGGACAAAGAGCTTATTAATTTCTTAAAGAAAAGTCCAAAATATAGGCCACCTTCTAAAATTAATTGGAAAGATTGGGCTAAACGTGAACACGTTGACAAAAAATCTTTGGATTCTTTCTTTAATGCTATCATGAAAATTGTCGATATCCGAATTAAACATTTTGAACAATATTTCCGCCATGACAACAAAAATAAACCAACCGTTTCTCGCATCCAAAAGAAACTTGGCAAGAAATTCGTTTTTGTCCCAGCTGATAAGGCTGCTAATAACAGCATTATTGGTTGTCGTAAACATTATATATAAGTACTTCAAAAAGAAATTACCAGATCAATTACTTTTCAATTAACCCAATTAACGGAAAATGAAATTACAAACATATATTTTCTAACAGCTACATCTATACAGACTAAACCTGATAGTAAAACAGGTCCAACTATGTACTGGGTTCCTAAAGTCCACAAAACGGCATATAAATCTAGATTCATTTTGTCATCTAGTCACTGTTCTACTACTAAAGTTTCTATTATACTCACTAATACTTTCACTGCTATTAAAAACCTGGTTATAAATTTCTGTAACAAAGTATATGAAAACAGTGGCATCAATCATTTTTGGAGCGTAAAAAATTCATTGGAAGTTCTCGATAAATGCCCCCTTTGAATCCCTTGAAAGTTTTGATTTCTCTACCCTCTATACTATCTTACCACATAATCTCATAAAGGAAAAATTCAGACGTCTTATTCAATGGGCATTTAAAAAATCCGATTGTGAATATATTTGTTCTAATTCCTTTTAAACACATTTTAGTTATACAAAACAAAAGAACTCAGTTAATTGGACTTGATTTGATATGATTTCAACACTTGAATTTTTACTTGACAATATAGTCATTCGTTTCGGTAACTCTATTTATCGCCAGGTCATAGGAATTCCTATGGGTACCAATTGTGCACCACTTATAGCGGATCTCTTTTTGTACTCCTACAAATCTCAGTTTATGACCAACATCAGCAAAGACCTATCTAAACAGCCTTTAATTGAAAAGTTTAACAACACTTTCCGATATTTGGATGATAGTTTAACTTTAAATAATGACGACTTCAATACGTATTATAAGGACATCTACCCTAAAGAACTTACTTTGAATAAAGCCAATTCTAATAATCATCATTGTCCGTTCTTAGACATCTTTTCATAACTGAAATAACTGAAATACTATTACATCAAGGTTTTCGTTATCATAAACTAGTTAAAACCTTTACTAAATTTTATCATCGATATAAAGACTTAGTTCATAAATACAATGCAACATGTAAACATCTAAACAAGGCTGGCATTTCACATCCCTTATTTTACGGTAATGTTTTACATAAGAGTAAAAAATACTTAAACTCGCCTAATAAACTTATAAATTTTACGAAAGGATATGGAGTAAATGAACATGAAACAATAAGACATATGTTAACTAAAACTGCAATAATTTTAATGAGCTGTATGGCCATTTCGGAAATTAATTCCTCATCAGCAGCACTAGAACCGAAACAAAGGAAATCCATAATTTCAAAAATGTTTAAAATGCATAAAATCAAAGGAAATCCGAATAATCAGTATTATCAAATATAGGTAAGGACAAAACTACGATGGACAGAGTTAATCTTAAGGTTTTAGAATTTACATCAATTTAGATAGTAGAAATTGAACAAAGTGTACACATGAGATATTACCTCATGTACAAGTACACCATATCTAAGAAAAATAAAGAGCATACATGTCTACCACGGGGAATTGTTTTAAAAACTCCACACTGCAATAAAAGACAAACTCCTGTATTATATATTTTACGAAAGGATATGGAGTAGATGAACATGAGACAATAAAACATATCACTAGCAGATATATTTTGATCTTGTTTGGCCATTTTGATCTTATCACAGTCTTGACAGGCTTAACACAATTTTGTTAAGACAGTGTAAGATTTTAAGTAGGTTTTCAAGATAATTGTTTTCAAGGACGATCAAGACGTGATAAGATAGTTTAGGATTAAACACGATCTACTTGTTTATTGCGTTCAGGAAAGATCAAGACCAATTAAGTTTGTCAAGATCAAACAAGATCCGGATTTGAACTTGTTTGATCTGGACAAACTTAACACATCTTGATTGCCCTTGAACGCAGTTATCTTGTTTGATCTTAATTACTGAACAGGTCTTGATTGTCCTTGAAAGCAATTATCTTGAAATACGACTGAATATCTTCCAGAGTCTTAATAAAATTGTGTTAAGCTTGTCAAGATTGTGATAAGATCAAAATGGCCAAACAAGATCAAAACATATCTGCTAGTGTATGTTAACTAAAACTGCGATAATTTTAATGAGTTGTATGGCCATTTCAGAAATTAATTCCTCATCAGCAGCACTAGAACCCAAACAAAGGAAATCCATAATTTCAAAATGTTTAAAATGCATAAAATCAAAGGAAATCAAAACCTTTAAATCGTCTTATTCATAAGGGTTATAATTACGGTATTTTCGTCAAGTCATTATGTATGGCCTTATTTGGTATTAACATTGATTTTTTGATAGGTTCTTTGCATTTTAACTAAACATATTCTAAATTTCTAAAATCAGTATTGCAAGGACACGGGTTATGTATTCCGGTATATACATGAAATCATCATGCTAAACTCCTCACGGGATGGGTTCTTGATGGAAGCTGTATACTGAGGGTACATAACTTAATTTGTCAGTTGGTAATGGGTCTGGAGCTGGCATGTCAGGTAACTGCTAGTAGTCTCTTGTGATTTCATGTTTATGTCCGTATATTTAGTTCTTTCAGTTTCATTTTTCACAATTGACTCAGTCCTGTTGCAAACTGAATTTTACTGTTGTTACAATTGTTTTTTTATTTATCACATTGGCTATAGGGGAAAAGTTTGGGCCCAATAAAACTAGTTTAACCCCAACCGCAGCAGGTTTGCGCTTGTCCTAAGTCAGGAAATTTATTAAGCCTTTGTGTGTCTTTTCTGTTTGTATATTCTGTTATATGCATGAAATCATTATGCTCAACTCCTCACGGGAAGGGATCTTGGTGGAAGCTGTATACTGAGGGTACATAATTTTATGTCTTATTTGGTAATGGGTCTGGAGCTGGCATGTCAGTTAATTGCTAGTAGTCTGTGATTTCATGATTTTGTCAGTATGTTTAGTTCTTTCAGTTTAATTTTTCACAATTGACTCAGTTCTGTTGCTTACTGAATTTTACTGTTGTTACTATTGTTTTTTATTCATCACATTGGCTAGGGGGAAGGTTTGGGTTCAATAAAACTAGTTAAACCCCGCCGCAGCAGGTTTGCGCCTGTCCTAAGCCAGGAAATTTATTAAGCCTTTGTGTATCTTGTCTGTTTTCTTGTTAGTTCACTTTATGTCTACGGGAGTCTAGGATGATGTTTATTTCGCTGAACTTGATTACTCTTTATTTAGGGGCCAACTCCGACCTGCCGTTGCGTGTGGGGTTTCCTCACCGTTCATTGAAGATCTTATGGTGGCTTTGAGTTGTTATTACCCCCTCTTTGACACATTCCCCGTTTCCCCTCTTTTTCCTATCTGTTGGTGTAATTCTTTTTACTTAAGGTAAAAATCTTCTTTCGTCAAAATTGATTTGAAAAATCGTCATTGTCACTGATTAAACACTGCACCCCAGATACTATTTTAGATACAAATACTTTCAGAATAAAAGTGACAACAAAAGTCCGAATCGATCAAAGAAAGAAACCAGTAAGGAAAATCCGTATAACATTCGACTGAATCAGGGGAACACAATCCGACATAGAACATTTTTGGCAAGCCGTCATATTCCCGACTTGGAACGGGCATTTTATAAATAAAATGGTGAGTTAAACCAGGTTTATTAATGCATCAACCTCCCGCTTATATGACGACTAACTATAGCTTCTGTGTGCCCAGATTGTGTTAAATGTCAAAGCCATAATATTGTCAGGGCGCACTACACTATTTCAATACGCCAATGTTTGACAGACCTCGAAAATAGTACTATAAAAATAGTGCCTTTTCATTTGTAGTGACTCCAGCCAATTGATACATGTTATAATTAGCAAGATCATAGAATATTTCTAGGTGAATGACGGAGAGCAAAGAACAGTTGAAAAAACATGATTAAATAGCATAACAAGCTAGAACGGATCGAATGAAATACGACCAAATACCGAAAATTCTCTGTTGCGACTATGTACAAAATTAACCGGAACGTTTCAATTCAATTTTATTTTCTTATTTGCCCATACAACATATGGTTTAAATGTATTCATTTTATCGTGTTGGTGATCTGTTAACGGAAAACAAGTTCCCGCACCTAGGAAAATTAATTTCTATATATCTGGATTTTTTGAAATCCCGGAATTTAACATACGAGTCAATGGGAGGCCGAATTAGTGGTGTGCCTCGGATCCTGTCAAAACCTAGAATTTTTCTCTAATAGGTAAAATGTTTTTGTCGTTCGAGGTACAAGCCTAGTCTCATACAGGTAAAAAATTTTTGTCGCTCGGTGCACAAATTATACTACAGTTGCAAAAAGAGAGAAACATCAAGAAAGAGGCCAAAACTTAAACAAAACCATCTTCAATGAAATTGGAAATAGGAATTGAATATTTATAAATCAAATCTGGTTATCGTCCAATAAATTTCTTCAGAAAAACTATTAATCTGTATTTCTCGAAGCCCTGATTTAAAAGTTTACGAATTAAACATCTGTGTCGTTTCAAAAAAATCTTGATAGTGACTACATGCTCTAGCGTAACGGGCTAATTGAGAAATATATACTCCATACGATGGAGAAGACGGAATATTACTGTCGAGGTGTGGAAAGTTTACAATATCAAAATTGAAATCGTCTCTTTTTTCATAAATTCGTGTGCTGAGGTTGCCACTGGCGTCAAACTCCAAAAGTAAATCTAAAAACGAAACAGAATGGTCAGTGTCTGTAGTCTCCTTAATTTCAAGTTCTGGGGGATTTATTAATGGAATTTAGTCGGCAAAGTTACTATTATTAAGCGACAAGACATCATCAATATATCTGTATGAGTAATTAAAGGATCTAGCCTCTTAAATTTTATTTTGTTTGACCAAATTTTGCAAAAATTCTGTTTCGTAAGTGAACAAAAACAGGTCGGCTAAGAGAGGAGCACAATTCGTTCCCATTGGAATGCCGACTGCCTGTTGGAATATCTTGCTTCCGAACTGGACAAATATGTTGTCAATGAGAAATTCCAGCATGCTGATCACCTGTTCTTCAGTGTAGTATCGTGTGTTACCCTTTGGTGCTTTGTTAGTAAAATATGTAGATGTATATGCTAAGGCTACATATTTAAAGCTCTGTCCTTTTTTGTAGGTAAATGCGTTCTTGATAAGATCAATCAAACGACTTTTTAATTTTGAATGGGAAAGAGTAGTATAGAGTGAAGAAAAATCGAATGTTTTCAAAGAGTGGATCTTAGAAAGTGACCGGGTTTTCAAGTTGTTCAGAAGATCTTTTAGAATTTTTTAGTATCCACATATGATTGATGCTACTACGTGAATAAACAGTGTCACAATATTTGCTGGCCTTCTTTCACAGCAGTCAAAATCTTAGTTAGGATATTGGACAGTTCTTTAGTAGAACAATTGGAAGAGCCGGCAATGTACCGTTGTTTGTACGGCCACTTGAACAATGAACAATTTATAACTGTTTAAAATTTTTAAAAGAATCAAAAACAAAGAATCAAAAATTGAATAGAGCAGACTGTTTATGGTTCAATTGTTTTATGACCCTTTGACAGCCACCCCTGATGTTGATTGTGCCAATAAACAATTTTCACCTGTGATACATGTGGCTTAACTACGTAAGAAATGACCTGATGATATATATGCATCACGTGTGTAACAAATTTATGTGTTGTGTAGTCAACGACTATGATAAATTGTATTTTGAAGCAAGGACGTATACAAGCCCTTGTTTGAAGCATTCGCTTATTTTTTGTTACGTGTAGTCCCAATTATCATTTATAATACATTAAATGCTTTAGTTTGGTTATTCTTTTATTTGTTACATTTTATTAACCCTATGTTATATTTAAAGAAATTTTCAAAATATACATATGAGGAATACATTTCCGAAATGGACATACAGCTCATTAAAATTATTGCAGTTGGAGTAAACATGTGTTATGGTCTCATGTTCATTTACCCCATATCTTTTCGTAAAATACATGATACGATATACCATGACAATCACTATCGTTTACTTGTTAAATGATAGACAAGTACAAGTTCAATTCACCTAAACCAGTTCGCATCTGAATGACAGAGTTACATTTCCTAAAAAAGTCGGTAATAGTTTAGCATGGTCAAGTCAGATCATTTAAAACCTTCAAAGATACAAAGAAGTATGCATAGGACAAATGTTCAGTACAATATAGCCGACAAAATAGGGACAAGGTCAAAGGTCCAAGGTCCCTAGCAACAATGTTATTTGTCATGAAATTCCCGGGGAAAACGTAATCACAAATTATAATGTTGGCAAAAGGAAATAAATGGCATTGCCCACCGGCAGTGACTTTTCTGTCCTTAGCAACAAGCTTATTTTCGGAAAAGTCCTTGGCAACCGTTCAGTAAAAGCCTTAAAAGTTCATAACTTTTGTCTACATCATATTTTTGACCTAAATAGAAACAAAATGAAACTCTAACATGTAATCATGGTGAAACCTGGTGAAAGACCTTGCAATTGTTCTCTGAACAATTGACCATTTAATTATTAAAATGTTTTCTTGAACATACTTCAGTAATTTCAGAGAGGTTAATGAACATGAGTTTTTCAATAAAGTCCAACGTTAAACTAAGTTCCGCGCTTGCGGCCATGTTTTTCCATTTGGAACAATAGTAATAATTTTAGATAGTAAATGGTTGTAAACCTGACTCCAAAGGTCTACGATTGAAGACATAAAATTTGTCATTTGAAAAACAGAAGTAAAAATCTTCGATGGTCGGTGTTTTGGATCGTTAGTAAGCCATGCTTTAGTGGGATAGTTTTTCAACAATATTGTAATATTGTAGAGCAATATTATCCTATATGTTGGAATTTTTAATAGACAATACTTTTATCGAATTTGGAGGCAGCGTTTTTCAGCAGACTATTTGGATTCCCATGGGAACTAACTGCGCGCCACTGTTTATCTGATCACTTTCTTTTCTCGTACGAGGCCAAGTTTTTATACAAGGGGGCTAACACAGAAAAAACAAAAGCGTATTATTTTTTGATAAAAATAAATAATTAACAGGTGGATCAACACGTGTTTTATTTACCCTCTGGAGTCTAAATTTTTCCTTTAGTTCATTGGTCATTTTGTTGCCATGGTGCTATGTTTACATAGATATTTCATTCATTCGATTTCGCGGCACATTTGAATTTTTTTTTCTTTAAATTAAGTTAAATTTATGGCCACTGGTTCTAATCGCATTCGGTATCCAAGTACAGCAAAAGGAGTGATTGAATACCAATTATTTAACGAAACCGGTAGAAAGAAAATGGATCACAGTGACGACAGTGAAAAGGGGAGGATTTGAGAATGTCAGAAGAAGATTTTAAAGAATTCAGAGAGCGAATCAGTTTGCTAGTAGAAAACGAGGAAGAAGAGGAAGATGAAGGAACAGACGCTGAAACGTTGGAATTGGTAAACAAACTGAAGCAGATAAAACAGAGAAAGAAGTTATTGGCTAAGAACAGAAAGACAAACTCACACTGGAGTTGGCAGAATTGGAAGAGTTGGAGTCTGATACAGAGACTGTAAAGAGAAGACTACAGAGAAGAGTTCAAAGAAGTCCGCTGAAAAGAGAAGGAAAGATAAAGATAGAGGTGACAATTTTTTAACAATTAAAAATTTAAGAAAGGATCAAACAATCAATAAAATTGTAGATAGAAAAATGAAAAAATTGTTAAAATCAAGTTTAGATAACAATAATTCAGACGATGAATCTAGTGACTCTTCGGATCACAGTGATTCTTCTGATAGTGATTCTACTGAATCAAATTCTAGTTCTGCCAGTACTGCTGGTATAACATTGAAACAATACAAGCATAAGCATAATAAAAAACACACAAAATCAAGCAAATTGAGATCTGGTATGCAAGATAAACCTCTTGATAAAATTAAAGTTAAAATGAATTGGCCACAAGCTGAATTAAAATATGATTTTAATAACCAACAAGCTGTTGAGTTTAATCAGTTGAGTATGAGTCAGTTTTGTGCAGGAGAACTAGAAATAATAAGAAATTGTAAAGTAGGGAAAACTGAAAGAAATGGTAGATTAGCTCTTCTAAACAAAATTTGCTATTATGCTGGTGAATTTGATTGGTCAATACTTCTTCAGTTTTATGCTACATGGGTTAAATTGATTGAAAAGGGTGAAAATAGTTGGGGAGATGATACAGGATTGTTAGAAGTCAGAATGCTTGTTGGTAGAACACCCAAAAAGGGGTGGTGTCTAAAATGTGTAACCCGTACCCGTACCCGTACCAAGAATCCCCGTACCAAAATCAAATTTTTTAAATAAAATCTTTATTTTATAACCAATCTTTATGAAACTTTGCATGTTTAAAGAAAATATGTTTCTAAATGTTTGTATACAATAATTTTTGTAAAATATACCATTTAAAAAAAGATATTAGTAATTAGGTCATCTTCAGGTGTCTAAAATGTGTAACCCGTATACCATGAAAATCCCCGTACCCAAATCAATTTTTGTTAATTAAATCTTTATTCTATGACCAAACTTTTTCAAACTTTGCATGTTTAAAGAAAATATGTTCGTAAATGTTTGTATACAATAATTTATGTAAAATATCATTAAAAAATAAAAGAGATTTTTGATTAAGTGATCTTCAGGTGTCTAAAATGTGTAATCCGTACCATAAAAATCCCCGTACCCAAATTAATTTTTGTTAATTAAATCTTAATTCTATGACCAAACTTCCTCAAACTTTGCATATTTAAAGGAAATATGTTCTTAAATGTTTGTATACAATAATTTATGTAAAATACCATTTAAAAGAAAAAGATGTTTTTGATTAAGTGGTCTTCAGGTGTCTAAAATGTGTAAACCGTACCATGAAAATCCCCGTACCCAAATCATTGTTTGTTAATTAAATCTTTATTCTATGACCAAACTTTCTCAAACTTTGCATGTTTAAAGAAAATATGTTCTTTAATGTTTGTATACAATAATGTTTGTGAAAATTCATTAAAAAAGATATAATTAATTTAGTGATGTTCAGGTGTCTAAAATGTGTAACCCGTACCACGAAATCCCCGTACCACGAAATCCCCGTACCTAAATGATTTCAAATTAAATTCCTATTTTAATAACCAAACTTTTTGAAACTAAAGAAAGTGTTTTTAAATGATTAAATGTTTATAATAATAATTTTAAAAAAAGGTTAAAAAATTGTAATAGATAACAATCCCCATACCCGTATAGGTGTCTAAAATGTGTAACCCGTACCAAGATATTCCTGTAACCAAATAATTTTAGATTAAGTTCCCAATTTGATAAGCAAACTTTGTGAAACTAAGGAAAACGTGTTTTAAATGTTTTTTTTTTTATAATATTTTTAATAGGTTAAAAATTTGTAATAGATAACAATCCCCGTACTCATATAGGTGTCTAAAATGGATATCCTGTACCACGAAATCCCCTGTTAGGGACAGGAGATTATTCATTTAGATTGATGAACTTGAAGAACTTGAGTATTTTTATTATATGAAACACAAGGTTGCTGATTTAAACAATATTTACTTTCGAGAAATAATGTTGGAAGGCAGAAAGGACAACCAGGACAACGAGTTGAAAAATGAAGGAATTGGTAGGATGATCTTCAGAAAAGTTGAAAATGGAAATATGGGTAGGGGCAGGATATTTATATCTGGAAAGATGAACTTGAGATATCCGGAGTACTTTTATTATCTGAAACACCAATCGGAGTAATCCAATACTTTGTTTACTTTGTAGATTTAAACAGTTGTACTAATAAAGACTTTTAAGTGGAATGGGAGCAAGGAGTTGAAAATGGAAATATTTGGGGCAGGATATTTACATGTTGAAAGATGAACTTGAGATATCCGGAGTACTTTTATTATCTGAAACATATAAATTGTCTCAAACACCATTTGGAGAAATCCAGCGTTCAAATCCAAGACTGTGTTTATTTTGTTAATTGAGCAGTTGTACTAATTAAGAATTTGAAATGGATGGGAGCAACGGGTCAAGAAGTTGAAATTGGAAATATGGGTAGGGGCGGGATATTTACGTTTCGAAAGATGAACTTGAGATACCCGGAGTACTTTTATTATCTGAAACATGTTGATTGTCTAAAACAACAAATTGGAGAAACCCAGCGTTCAAGTCCAATACTGTGTTTATTTTGTTAATTAAAACAGTTGTACTAATTAAGAATTTTAAATGGATGGGAGCAACGGGGCAAGAAATTGATATTGGAAATATGGGTAGGGGCAGGATATTTACGTTTTGAAAGATGAACTCAAAATCTATTGAGTGTTATGGATTAATAACAGTCTCGGAATACTTTGTAGAATTCTTAGCCACACGTTAATCCTTTATTTTAGAATTGTGTGTTTCCAGGTCCCACGACGTGGACGTGATTCTACTTCGGGACCCTTTTTTTATTTTATTTTTATTCTATTGTACTTGTTAATATTACATTTAATCTGAAAACAACAATAACTCAGTGATTATTATATATACTTTCTACATGCAATTCCTGCAGACAAAAGAACGATCACCAGAAAAACTGTTACGTGAAACATTCCCATTTGAGTTTGCACAGCTATAGTGCATCCAACAGTTACACCTGTCACAACAAACCATATTCTGGTAAAGATTAGACAGACGACAGTCACCTTCACAGTCGATGTCAATGGTGAACGTGGTGGTTTTCCTTTTTAATGATAGTTTTTTGCCTTTTTTCGTGGTCTGTACTTTTGGGAAAGGTGTGAAATGGCTATTTTCTAGACATTTGGTCAAATGTAAGCGAAGACCGCTTTCATCAAATTGTATATCTTGATTGCCGACATAGCCGTTGAAACAGAACTCTGTCATGTTTGCAATTGCAAACACACCACAATCTACTTTGTTTGTCTGTTGTTGTACATGTGGAATTTTGATATCCACGCTGTTCCCTTTGGAATATACAGATGACAGCTGCATTTGGGTTGATGAACTTAAGATCTTTTGAGTATTTTTGCTATCTAAAACATAAACGGTGTCTCCATCACTAACTGAAGTAATCCCATGGTCAAGGCCGGTGTGGTGTATCTGAGTACTGTTCGATTCCATACATTTCATTTTCCTCGTATATTGCCAATTGTCTTCCTCCAAGATAGGTACATATCCAGTGTACTGAAATCCATTAATATGCGGGAATTGCATTTTTAACAGTCGTTGTGCATAATTAATGATGTTACAGTCGAGCTTTTTGTCAAAAAGAATGTCACTTTTTTCTTTCATGAACAATGTATACTTTTCGAGTTTTGTCCACACTCTTTTGTTTGCTTTTGTATTTGGTGATGGAGATTTCTCGAAACATGGCAGAGGTGAGTAGTTTGGAGGTTCAAATATTTCTTGAACTTCTGGATTTGAAACAGGTCTAGCAAGAGGAGAATGTTCAAAAGAATTGGCAGAAGATAATAATATGTTGTCTTC
>MJUU01069916.1:43188-59006 GCA_002080025.1 Modiolus philippinarum | reverse complement strand
CAATCACCAACATATTCCTGACTTGGGACAAGCGCAAAAATTGCGGTGGGGTTAAACTCGTTGTCTTGGATCCAAACCCTCCCCCTATGTGTGGTGAATAGCTAAAAAATAAATACACAAAAAGGCTCACAGTAAAAATCAAATTAGAAAAAAGTCCAACTTATCAAGACGAGTACCCTTCCAATGAAGTACATAAAACATGAAGACAATACACACAGGTACTGTCCGGACAAATGCTCGCAACTACTGACAGCTAGCTAAGGACATAATTTCCGTTGACTATGATATCAAGCCTTCTTACATATGAAACTTCAATTGAAATGCTTCTAAATAGATTTGGTATAACAACGTCATCAATTATGAAAGAAGAACATGATATTGTGCAATGCCAAATACTGCCAATATGAAAAATTGTTTAAATTTAGTTATGGTGTAAAGCATTTAGGAGATGATCAATATTTTTGCCAACAAAAACCAGAAGTAACGATTTAAGAGGGTGGTAAAGGGTTATTTTCGTGCAACGTGTTTGGCGTTTTATAAATTCGTTTTTTCGTGTTTTTAGTTTTTATTCCTCGTGTTTTCGTGTTGCCATTATTTCACGTGCCTCGTTTTTGTCCATATATTGAGCTCGTGATTCGTTTTGGATATTTTGTATTTCGTGCGTGTTCATTTTCCTGTAAACAAAATCGGGACTTGTTTCAATTAGAATTGTTACGGTACCGGACAGTATCACAGAGCAAATTTCACAGATTTTCATTGATTTTAAGAGTTTCAGGTAAAAAACTTCAGATAAGATGCATGAATTACCATAAATGATAATGACTTCTCAAGTTTTCGGCGAAGTACGAGCAGCAACTTTCCGTGTTTCGTGATTAGTCATTTTTATTTCTCGTGTTTCGTTTTCGGCAATTTTTATGCACGTTCTTTCGTGTTGGGGACCCCCCTTTACCACCCCCTTAACTTTATTACATATTAATTTTATATTTGTTAAATGGTTACATCTTGGTAATCCAAATTTTCTGCTTAGTTTTTTTTTCTTATTCAAATGCCAAAAATTGGAGGGGCGTATCATGCGCTGTTGGTATGCCACAATAAGGTACCTTGGAACTCCACAACGGATCTAAATAATATATTTTTATGCAATCTTTGTTATACGCAAAATATTTTTTGCATATAGTCTAAACCACAGTTTCATAAAATTGTTCGTTTTTAGAAAATTTAGATCTCATGAACATGACATAATCTTCAGTGTTACGCAACATTTGAAGTTGTGTATGTGACATCATCTTTGATATTACGAAATATGTGAAGGAGTGTAAATAAGTATGATTAAGTTATTATTTCCTGTAGTACTATGTATGGAACACAATATCCTCCTCTCCTTACAAAAATGTTATCAATGAAACAACCATAACACCATTCAAATAATAAGAAAAGATAACATAGTACATACTATTTATTTAGGATTGAACCTGCTTTTGGTTCTTTATTACCAACGAACACGGCAATGCATTTTTATTTTTTTATTCTAACATGGCTAACCGTTAATTGTCATCTCTGGGTTAAGTTCGAATATAAAGGCCCGGGTCATCGTTAAATGACAATCACCATATAACTGCCATGAATTATTTCTTAAATAAAAAAAAAATAAGAAGAAATGAGATGTCTAATAAGAAACAGGAGATTCTTACTCTACCAGTGAACCTAATCTCACCCAATGATTTATATAGGATCCGTATTGTTTGTGTATATGGCCCCCATTTTCTTTTCCGTGTCGTACTTGTGAAGTGTTTCTTTGTGCTTCTAGTGTTGTCTTAAGTGTATTCCTTTTTGACTAACAGTTCGATTTTAACTTACTTAACATGATGCAAAAGCTAAGTTGAATAGTCATGCAATACATGGTGGAAGAATCCCTTATGAGTCTTTACATTATACGGTTTATTTCACCTGGTCACTAACTCTTTTGAATTTTTATGTTGATATATTGACAATGAAAACTAAGAGGTTTCGACAAATCAAGGCTCATCAAATGATACGCTTTTTCAAATGTAAGTAGCAAAATACATTTACAAACGTTTGAACTGAATAAAGAAAAATAAAAAAGGGGGAATAAAAGGAAACATCTACAATGGCTGAAAATTACATGTTACAATCTTCCAGGGAAAAACACATGAAAAACACGAATAAGACAAAAAAACAGACGTAAACAGTTATATGAATTATATGAACTCGGGACAGCCGGACTTGGTACCGGCACAAGCAAAAGCCAGCGGTAGGGTTAAACCAGTTTATGATCCTAAACTCCCTTTTATATTTCCCGTTTTCCTACATTATAATAAACATAGAAATAACACCCAATTCAGACTACTAACTCCACGAAAAACTATTTATTTTTAAGTGTTCATAGGCTCTGCCGAAGTCCAATCAAAATGCGCCATAAGTTGCCTATAGAAAGGTACAGGGAAGGGTTGCATATCGATATTAAAGTTTCATAATCCATTTACACATATTTCGGTTTATGGATTTTCAAATGTCTTGATTTTATCTGCACTAAAGAGACACAAGTTGAAGTTGTCGAGATGCGCATATGCAGAAACTAATTTCACTGTAACTTCGGTATCTTGTAATTTATTTCTATTTTGAAAGGCAGTTTGAAATTACTGAAAGAGATGATTACCCTACCGATATTTCAATTATCCGTGTTCTCTATTAGATTTTACACACATTTCGGTTTATGGATTTTCAAATGTTTTGATTTTATCTGCACTGAAGAGACAAAAAGTTGTTATAATGCGCATATTCAACTTCGGTATGTTGTTATTTAACGAATAAACACTGACATGTTCACATGAACCCATTGTTTCGACATGGTGAGCATGTCCTACTATGCAAACATCATCCGTCATGTAAGAAATGACATGTCCCAAGTCAAATCGTTGACAGTACAAGTCAAGTCCGATAGTTAAACTGAAACGACTCAATCCTACTTCTGTTTTAATGAAATATGCCGTTCGAAAATTACCAGACTGCTCGTGATATCAACAGATAGAATTTAACATAGTATTCAATGAGAAACGAAATTTCTACACGATAGATAGTTACATTTTCATTTTTTAATGCGAGGCTCGCCGAGCGTTTAAACATATTTGAAAATTTAACTATCGAGAGTATACAGAGTTGTTCCATTGATAGGTTTTACAATGAATTTGTAAAGTTTTTGTTTAACGTGCATTTACACCATATTCTATCATTGTTTATACAAAGTAGAAAACTTGTTTCAGTCATATGATTTATTGATGGATATTTCAGAATGTGATAAAGACTTGTTGAATCTTTAAGAATCCACAATCTTGAAAATAATTTTCATGTCTTGTTTAACAGCATATACAACGTGTATGAATTTGAGACAGACATTTCGTAGAAAAACTAGAAGAACCTGCTATGTATCTTTCCTTGTCTGTAATCAATACAAGGCTGATTTCAAGCGACAAAGAGATTTTCTAAATATTATCTTTAGAAAGTGAAGTTCAAGTGTAAGTTGGATTGCAATCTTAACTGTCAATCCAGTTTTCCTATCAAACAATTTATATAATGACGTTAAAAACAATATTGTTAGAGGCTTTGTCTGTCGCAACAAAGACATATGTTTCATATCAGGTTAATAAAGCTTCCACGAGATTCTTGTTATTGAAGATACTAAAACATTTGTTGGCCATTTAGCATCGTAGTTTTGTATACATTTTTAATGACCAACATATAGATTTGATCCATTTGGATAGTGTCCGCTTCAACTGACACACGTTTAGCCCATTTTCTAGTATAATCTTCAAAAGCATTCATCTACAATCTAAAATTCTTTTTGTGCAGCTGATTTATTGTAGAACTTTGGATTTCGGACTTTTTGGCAAAGCAACTCGCGTATATAAATATCCTTTACAATGCAAAGATCCACCCGTAATCACATGAAGATGAACAAAAGCGTTCCTTAATTTTGGAATTATTTTGTTTGACTTAGCACCATTTAGTGGAAAATTATCAAGTTATCAATAGAGCGATATGGAGTAAATACACACGAGACATAGTATATGCAAAAACATAGAAAAAACAAGCAAAGGAACTACGCTTTTATTGTTGTTCTCCACCTTGAAGTCACCATGAGGCATTCAATAATGAGCTTTGTACCCATTTGTGGTTGAAAATCTTGGATTCAAAAGGTATGGCGCATGTTTGTGAAATACAAACATTGAAACGGTCTGTCAAATCGTTGTGACGACCTTAGTAACATAACCTTGATCATGTTGATGTATGTTTTTGAGATAGTAATTTAGCTCTGTTCACAATGTTGTTATACAAACTACAAACTACAGACACGGCAGTCACAAATGAGTTATGAAATGTAGATGCCATATACCTGGTATGTCGGAATGTTACTGCTCAAAAACGGAAATCTCACTTTTTGAAAGACGAACTCATCACGCTGGTCATTATAGGATTAAACACTCATTTTTAGGAAATTATCTATGTATAAACTCCGGCAGCTCACTCACAAACTGAATAAAGTCCGAAGGACTTTATGTAAAGTTTGTGAGTGAGCTGCCGGAGTTTATACATACATAATTTCCTAAAAATCAGTGTTTAATCCTTATAATTCCAATTTTGTATGCTAAAAAACTGCATGATCTATGTTAACGACGTCTTAATTTGCTGCACTATATTTTTTGCGGAGCGGATTAATGGGCAAACGGAAATATCGAAAAATATTTCCGTTTGCTATTCATGACGTTGACCAATGAAAATGAACGTTACAATAACATTTGGAATTATAAGGTTTTGTGTTCAGACGTCTAGAGTTATCAGTATAGGTATGAGGTGTAATTCCAGGTATGATGCTGATGATGGTGTATCAGTCGTCTCTTTGATTTCGAGTTCAATTGGGTATATAAAATGAAGATTGTTCAATGAAAGAACATTATCTTTATAACGGAAACTGAAATAAAAGGACTTGGCTAGCTTATTTTTTTCTGAAATAGACCTTGAATGAACCTGGCTAAGATTTTCTCACTTCTATGCGCATATGCAGAATTTAAATTCAGAGTAACTTCGGTATTTAGTCATTTGTTACCACTGGGTCGATGCCACTGCTGGTGGACTGTTAGTCCCCGAGGGTATTCACCAGCCCAGTAGTCAGTACTTCGATGCTGACCCGAAAGCCGATTCTATTTGGAACATTACAATATCTAATTTTTTGTAAATTTTGTTGAAAACTAAGGAGTATCTCACTCATTCAAAGCACTGTCCTTAGCTGATTTCGGCTTCACATTTAGATCATATTGTTTTTTTTTTGTTCTCTATCAGTTTTTAAACATCTTTGAGTGTATGGTCTTCCAAGCGTTTAGGTTTTATCTGCACTGAAGAGACATAAGTTGTCGAAATGCGCATATGCAGAATTAAAATTCACAGTAACTTCGGTATTTAGTCATTTCTAAACATTTCAGAATTTTGTGCATAGTAACGGGATCAGTGTAGCCCAGTATGTAAGTCATCAAGGAACCTTATATTTATTTTAACCACACCTTAGCAATAAGGTTGCTAAAAAAACGTGGAATCGTTGATAGATGGTTTTGAAAGTATTATCACAAAACAAATACCCGACAAGATAATGGCGTACACAATTTCTGTATTGAAATACAGCAAAAGGTGTTTTCATGAAATAATCGATGTCAAAGATATCTAATCATTCTCATCATATATAATTATATACCATTGTGAAGGGATAGAAAGGGTGGAATGTATCACAATATTCAACTTGGGGTGATGCCATTTCCGAATTACTGCAGAGGCACTTACCCGGGTTGATATGCCACAGCATAATGGGAAATTATACGCAAACAATTGTCATTTAGGTATCTATTCCTGATTGTGGTTAATTTACTGTAATAAATGTAAATTAAATCTGATAAAAAATAATTAAGGTTACATAATTGAGAATATCTGTGTTATTAGTTTTTATTACGGAAACAAGTAAACTCAATTTCATTACTTTAATGTAGCAAGGGGTTGTTTTCATAAATTGATCAACTATGGACTTTATTCTAAGGAATCGAAATTTCAGACACAGACAAATTAATCTTTGGAATATTAATGTACCAATTTTAAAGAAAATCCTAAGATCAAATTTTATCATCAAAAATTAATTATCCTCCAACGGCTTCGGCAATGCACGTTTTGCACGTGAATATGTCCAACTTCAGCTCTAAACTCTCTTTCATGATACAAAGAAATATGATTTGATGAAATTCTAAATAGAACGAAGTCTATTTGGTTTAGAAAAAAGTCTATTTTGTTTCAGAATGAGCTTTTCCTTGATTTTTCACCGTAGATATTGCACTAAAATTGTAGCGGACTGAATTGTTAGCAATTCTTGAAAAGGGTATTTTCGAGACAAAAATAAACGAATTAAATGCATGCTCAGCACAGTGCAGGAACAAGCTAACTTTTTAGCAGTTAGCATCACCTTGCACCCGATTTTTCAAACTTGGATAGTCACTGCAGTTTTGCGTCATTCTGCTCGCTAATATATGTTAGCGAAATATCTGGTTTTTTTTTATTCAAATCCAGGGAAAGCTCATTCTGATACAAAATAGACTTCTTCTAAACGAAATAGACTCCGTTTTTACTAAAGGTACTGATATAATTCATTCTAAATGTAATTTGCGGTTGGTTTTGTGTAATAAATAGTGGCAGGTTGCATAATTTTTACCTTTATGCATTGTGTGGAAGTTTTTACAACAAAAATTTGTCAAAATAATGTTAGATAATAAAAAGGGAGAGGGTCTGATTCAGTTAAAATTAAAATTGCTGAATTTCAAATGTTTATAACTTCTTTATTTCTCAATGGATTTTCGTCAAATTGGACTCATTGGAAAGCGCGTTCAATTATCATTCATTGTATGTACAAATGTTGCGTTAATGATATCGTGTCTTAGAGCTACGCGCTCAGACCAACGAGTCCAAAGTTTTCCTGTATTTGAGTTTTTAAATTTCATTTGATTTTTGTTCGTGTTTGTCTTTTTTTTGGAGGAGGTGTTCGTTTCCTTTTCTTTGCCTTGTTGTCCACTGGTTATGCGTGCATTGGAAAAGAAGCGCTGAATGCACCTTTTAATCACAAAAAGGTTATTACTATAGGGACCCGATAGTAAAATTTGTACATAAAATGAAAGATAATTGAACGCGCTTTTCAATGAGCCTAATCTGACGAAAATCCGTTGAGAAATAAAGAAGTAATACACGTTTGAAGTTCGACAATATTTTTTGGTGAAGTTGATTTTGTATAACGGAGTCTATTTGGTTTAGAAAAGGTCTATTTTGTTTCTGAATGGGATTGTCTTTGATTTTTACCGTAGATATTTCACTAAAATTTTAGCGAGCTAAATTGTTAGCAATGCTTGAAAAGTGAATTTTCGAGACAAAACAACTAAACGAATTAAATACATGCTCAGAAAGGTGCAGGAACAAGCTAACTTTTAACCGATTTTTCAAACTTGGAAAGTAACTGCAGTTTTGTGTCATTCTGCTTGCTAAAATTTTAATGAAATGTCTGGGGTTTTTCATTGAAATCCAGGAAAAACTCATTCTGCAAAATAGACCTTTTCTATACGAGAGTTTAAACTGTGGTAAACAATCAAGATAGACCTTTTCATATTTCTTTTAAAGGGGAGCTCAATTTCTTTTGTTTGATTTTAAAAATCACTCAGCGGTCTGAGAAAATAAACACAAAAACATAAAATAATTAAGTTAATATTAGACCTACATAATTTAATACAGAAGTGACTATCATTTTTGTTTCTACAGATCATTGGTCGTTGGCTTGTCCTTGTTTTGTAAAAGTTTAGTTTCTTGGTATTTTGGGTTATTGGATGTGGTTTATTTCCATTGATTTATTCACTTTCTTACTTGTTAGGGTCATTTAGGGTTTGCTATATTGTGTGAGGTTCCTCACTAAATTGAAGACCGTACAGTGACCACTAGATACTTTGTTTTGGGTCGTTTTAACCTGGAGAAGGGATGTTGTCTCCTTTCTTTTTCATATTTTGATAACTTATTTCTCGTCAATGCATATCAAGTCAAACCATTTGGATGACAATAAATCAAATATATATATAAGCTGATGGATAACCAAAAGAATCTGAATGAAAAGTCAAATAAGCGAAGGACAAAGATTTGCATCAGGGAAATACTCCGGGACCCTAAACTTTCAAAAATTAGATATTGCAAGATACAAAACAAATTCGTTTTTCGGACAAGCATTGGAGTGGAAGTGCTTACCACTGGGTCGATTAAAGACCCGGGAAATAAGAGTCAAAAAGTAGCGACACAGACCCCGTACAAGAATTCTAAATCTTTTAATTATACGGCCACATATTTTGCAAATATTTGATTGTTACAGTCATGCAATGTAACATTGACCCTCTTTTTACAGTGAGAAATTATTGCGCAAACATTAAGTGGGAAGGGTTGAGGAAACAAATAATATTTGTTCGATTTTCTTTTCAAAAAAGACCTCTACATCTTCTTGCCTGTTCTTTTTGGTATCATTCTCCCATCTGTCTGCTTTTGAGCTTTATTTTTTTCAATAAACGTCATTTCATTTCAGAAAAATCCGAACAGAATTTGTCTACATAGGCAGCAACAAGCAGAAACGATAAATCAAGGATAAAAAATATGGCAGAATAGAAGCAACACAAAATTGAAACAAAAAATATCAAAGACATCAAAGCCACATTATCTGACATGAATGACACATAAAAACGCTTTATTTGTATAACCTTTAAAGTCATCAGGTGTTTCGGCATGGTGGGAATGATCTGTTCGGCATGCAGTACCAGATCTGACTATTTCATCAAGTAAATTAATTTGTATTTTTATTAGGGATCATAGAAGGGGTGTCGTGTTCGAACTTAGAAAACACCTATCATCTTCAGTACTTATATCTCAATTTCTCGAAGCAAACAAGGATTAAAAACTCAAAACAGAGATACTGATTGTAAATCTACCTTAAACGTTACAAAATAACAAAACAATATTTACTTAAAACAAGTTGTACTATTTGGGCGGTCATTTGATTTTCAGTGGCGGGCTTTGGCGATTTTATATGGCGATAATTTATTTATTTTCATGAAAATCTCAAACAAATTATTTAATGTCACCAAATGTCACAAAATTATTTATTTGCATTTTCAATAAAAATTATATTCTTCAAACCAAAATTAAATTATTTAATTTCAAGACAAGTAGGATTAGAATATTTATTTTCAATGGAACCAAGATTAAAAAAATCACCCAAGCCCCCATAAAAATGTAATGGCCGTACCCAAACTTAACTGAGCTAGTGGTATCAATAAGGCAAACAAAATCAAATTTACTTTCAATTTTTATTTTAAACATGATTTATACACAAAAATATGCAAATACATGTATGTTAAAACAAAAAAAAAAAAAAAAAAAACAAAAAAACAAAAAACAAAAAAATCAAAAAAAACTAAAAAAACAAAAACAAAAAAAAAAAACAAACAAAAAAACGGCAGTAGAAAGAATGAAAGACGCATTTATTTCATGGAACGAAGTTCCAGGGCATTTTCTGGTCAGGACGGTATAAAACAAAAAATATTGCAGTTCAGTGGTAATTATACGTGAGACATATAGTTATTGAGTCGACATGTAACATTTTCATTAAATTGGTATGTAATAAGTATATTTTTTGCACTGACAGTCTTCATATAGCTAAGATAAAGGGGTATGTCAGTTCGGTACAAATGTCAATCATTTTAGATTTTCATCTTTTCGCTCCTTCCCCTTCTGGTCTCTTCTTTACCTTTATATGCATTCTTCAGATGCAATGAATAAAATTTAGCGTAGTGATATGGAATGGTACTGATGATGGATATGTTGACAAAACCATCTCAATCATGCCTCTATTGCAGTGCTAGATCCAAAGCAAATACCAAATGCTATATGTTAAGAAAATTCTACAAAACGTGAGTATCAGTCTTTGTCATTGGGGCAGCGCTGAAAATTAAAAAATGGAAAGGTTATAAGAATTTCAAATAAATTTGTAAATTATCGTACAACGGGGAATATTACACACAATAGACATGAAAAGGACGATGGCAATTGAAGTATGATGTTTCCATAGTCTGTTCATCACTTTGTTGAACTAATTCATTATTTCTGATTTACAAATACGAATAGTTTATACTAAAACGAAAATTTGGATATATCTAGGAAGAATATTGAAACTTGAAGGGGGTTATTCAATAAGAAAATAAGAATGATCCGAATTCATGATAAATGGCAGCCATCGCAGAGGCATGTCCCATGTTTTCTTAAACAAAAATATCAATGATTGGCACAGGGAATAAAGAAGCGAATTAAAACATTTCACCGTTTTTCTACGCCTACATTTACTAGAATGACTCACGGATAAGGGGTAAAGAAAGGCTTTCTCATACGAATGCACTATTAAAAATTAACATTTGGATTTCTTGTTTTGTAAATTTTTTTTCTGGCCATCTTCATATATATTGCCCACATCTCCCGATTTTACTTGCCGAGATTTCTTATAATTACCTCGATGAGTACCCTAAAATCTTTGTTATGTTGTTTTGTCTATTGGTCTATTTGTCGGGCAACGGATGACAGTTTTTGTAAGAGTACTTTGCCCGATATGTTATGCTTGTGGACGACCCCGCTTTCATGACAAAATGGATAGTAATACATGGATGTAGCGATGTTCATCATTTAGCAAGTGAATTCCGCTCAAACCAGTGCTAGGGGAATTGAAACTTGAACTTACTATATGGTAAAAGTTTTTGCTCTTTGTTGAAAGCTTCATGGTGTCTTCAATATGAAGAACAACAATGAAAACGTTGTTCCAATGCTTATTTACCATGTATTTGTAGAGACTTTGTCTCATTTGCATTTACTCAATATCCCTTCATTGATAATTCCATTCGCTTAATTTTACCATATATTTATAGGGATTTTGTGCCATGTACATTTGCTCCATATTCTTTTATTTGTTCATTCAGTAATATTCCAATCAAAAAGGCATTTTACATTCATATATTTCATAAAGACAAGTTTTTCTCTTAAATATAATTTTTTTTAATCATGCTTGGTATATTCTACTCGATTATTATTCTTGTTTATATTACCTGTATATAAGAGTTTCGTTGCAATCCGTTGCGGTCAAAAATTTGTATCATAGTATTGTTCCAGCAATTAAAATGTATCTTTCCAATTGTTTTATTGTATTCAGGCATATAAACAGTGGTGTTTATTCCATAACTTCCATCAAGACACAGCAGCAATTTGTTTTTAGTTTCGTTCTGAAAGGTAGAGTCAATTAAAATATTAAGGGAAGGAACAGAAGTGATGATTCTCTTACTCAAAAAAGAAGAAACGAATAATTCCATATACCTTTCTTTTGTGAGGTTTAACACCACTTTTAGCAGTATTTCATAATACTGTGACGGTCAATTTTAAAGGACGAGGTAGACAGAGTACCAGGAGAGACTCGCTGACCTTGAGCAGTTTACTGACATACCTTATCATGTACAATTGCAAGTCGATTTCAATTTTTTGTGGTTTTCAAAAGTGGGGCGGGAACTCACAACGCATAGATGATCCGCTAAAGTGATTGTACAGATAACTTAGTATCCTAACCATACGGCCAACCAAGCTCCAGTTGCAGATTGAGGATAGAAATACGAATCAACCATTTCTTATTTTTGTTTGCAAATTTATTTCGATTTCGACATAATCCCATTTGAACTTAATACACTGTGTCATTCCATAGCTCGTCTTCCATATTTTGTCCTACTGTCTTACTGGAATTCCAATAGGTATAAACTGTGCACCTCTTTTAGCAGATCTGTTTCTCCACTCTTAATTCAGGCTGAATTCATTGAAGGGCTTCTTCAAAATAAAGACAAGAAACTGGCCCAGTCCTTTAATTTCAGCTTCCGTTATATAGATGATATTTTATCATTAAACAACCCTCGCTTTGGGGATTTTCTTCATCTTATTTATCCAAAAGAGCTTGAAATTAAGGATACTACAGATACTTCCACATCGGCTTCGTTCCTTGACCTTCATCTTGAAGTTGACAACAGAGGTACATTACAATCTAGCCTGTATGACAAACGCGATGACTTCACTTTTCCAATAGTCAACTTCCCTTTTCTTTGTAGCACTATTCCAAAAGCACCAGCATATGAAGTTTACATCTCACAACTCATTCGCTACTCAAGGGCTTGTGGTCGTTACAGTGACTTCCTTAATAGAGCTCAGCTTCTTACAAATAGACTACTTAAGCAAGGGTATGTTACAAAAAACTTAAAGTCATCACTACAGAAGTTTTACGGTCGACATCACGATCTTGTGGATCGCTATGGGATATCTGTTTCCCAGATGACAACAGATCTTTCCCTCTACAACTAAAGTTTGTTTTTCCTCTGTCGGATTCGACTTAACTACCGGAGTTGACATGTTCAACACGGCGGGTGTCTTATAAGAAGCAGGAGATGCTTACTCTACCGGAACATCTGATCTCACCCATGTTTTTTTTATTAAGTCCGTGTTGTTCATCTGTATGTGTGTCTTCATTTTTCTTTTTTGTCCCGTACTCAAGTGATATCCTTGTTTTTTAGTGTGTCTGATTTTGCCATTGTCCATGGATTGTTCGTTCTTTTGATTGACGGTTCGGTTCTCACTTACTTTACTGCAGAAATACCCATCTAATGTCACATGGCAAGATAAAACAAGAGGAAAGCTGTCAATGTGACAGAAAACCGGGTTATCTTTTACATGGACAGTATTTTTTTTACCAGAGGTCAATCCTAAATATATCGGAAATGTACACTTTTTTACAATCTGCAATGTTTAACCTTCTTTTGAAGAGACATATATTTTATAGTTTATAGGAAACTGTTGGAGGCGACATCCTGCTCTGCACAAAAGGGGTACCCTATTGTCAGATATATGAGATAGTAATGACTACGTTCAACAAATGATGATTTTGGCATAAATTAACAGAAATCAAAATCAAAGTAGCGTGCACACCTTTGATATATGTACAAATAATCTGCAAAATATAAACCTTCTATCACAAAAACTGTAGAAGATTTGCTCCGGACAAAGGGGTACCCTATAGGCAGATATTTGACGTAAAAATGGCTTAGTTCAACAATTGGCATAAATTATTAGAAATCAAAATCAAAGTAACATGCACATCTTTGATATATGTTCAAATGATATGCAAAATATAAAACTCCTACCTCACAAACTGTAGGAGATTTCCCGGACAAAAGGGGTACATCATGTACCTAATAGGCAGATATTTGACGTAAAATGGATAAGTTCAACAACTGGTAATTTTGCATTAATTATCTGAAATCGAAATCAAAGTAACATGCACACCTTTGATATATGTACAAATGACATGCAAAATATAAAACTCATTCCTTGAAAACTGTAGGAGATTTGCTTCGGACAAATTATGTACCCATTCAGCAGCCGCCCGCCCGCCGCCCATCGCCTGCAATTTTACAATTCTAATAACCGGATTTTTCCGATGGAAAACCCGGTTAATAAAACAAATATATAGTATAACCATAATGCCCTTGGATGAGGGTTATAAGTTTTCACAGAATGTGTTAATCGAACTAATACCTTCACCTAAGAGCATTATAATTTTTATTATACTGAATGCTTAATGTTCATTATGTCTAAAAATACTAATTTATGACAATATAGGGTTATTGCATGAATATTCCCCAATATTCATGCAATAATCTTTTTATTGTATAGAAATACCAAAATTTCTGTTGAAAATTGGATTTTGTCGGTGACGTCATGAAATTTAAGTGCAATACGGAAATTTATTGCACGCTTACATTTTGGTTGCTTTCTTAGGGAAATATTATGTTGCTATAAAATAATAATTTTTATTTAGGCAACTAAACATATATTAGCGCCATCATATGGTGTTTACATTTCTCAACTTGTTCGATTTGCTCGAGTATGTAATAACGTTTGCGATTTTAATGAACAGAATCTTTTCATAACTGAAAAACTATTAAATCAGGGTTTTCGTTATCATAAACTAGTAAAAACCTTTACTAAATTTTATCATCGATATAAAGACTTACTTCATAAATACAATGCAACCTGTAAACATCTAATCAAGGCTGGTATTTCACATCCCTTATTTTACGGTAATGTTTTACATAAGAGTAAAAAATATAAAACTTAACAAACTTATAAAACCTTAAAATCGTCTAATTCATAAGGGTTATAATTACGATATTGTCGTCAAGTCATTACGTATGGCCTTCTTTGGTATTAACATTGATTCTTGATAGGGTCTTTGCATTTTAACTAAACACATTCTAAATTTCTAAAAGCTGTATTGCATGGACACGGGTTATGTATTCCGGTATATGCATGGAATCATTATGCTAAACTCCTCACAGGAAGGGATTTTGGAGGAAGCTGTATACTGAGGGTACATAACTTAATTTGTCAGTTGGTAATGGATGTGGAGCTGGCATGTCAATTAACTGCTAGTAGTCTCTTGTGATTTCATGTTTATGTCCGTATATTTAGTTCTTTCAGTTTCATTTTTCACAATTGACTCAGTCCTGTTGCCAACTGAATTTTACTGTTGTTACGATTGTTTTTTATTTATCACATTGGCTAAAGGGGGAAGGTTTGGGCCCAATAAAACTAGTTTAACCCCGCCGCAGCAGGTTTGTGCCTGTCCTAAGTCAGGAAATTTATTAAGTCTTTGTGTGTCTTGTCTTTTTTCTAGTTTGTTTACTTTATGTCTATAGGAGTCTAGGATGATGTTTATTTCGCTGAACTTGATTACTCTTTATTCAGGGGCCGACTCCGACCTGCCGTTGGGTGTGGGGTTTCCTCACCGTTCATTGAAGATCTTATGGTGGCTTTGAGTTGTTATTACTCCCCGTTGGGTCGTTGTCTCATTGACACATTCCCCGTTTCCCTTCTTTTTTCTATAAAGTCTGTAATATTGTAGTGACAAAGTTCTTTTTTATATGATTAGATCACTTTTATTTTACTATTGAATATATTTCTTACTTAACCAGCTTTAATTATTGTTGTCAATAACGAGAGTGACGAGAAAATAAGAATCTGTATCAATCGATAGGAGCGGGTGTTAATCTAAACATTAAAACCGTTGCTAATGATTAACACACGTTGCTAAGGATGGACAGGGCTAATAAGACGTTAATAATAACAAATGCCGAGTATCGAATGAAATAAACGGATAATGTAAAAAAAATTGCATAAAGTATAATAATAGTAATAACCTTCAAAGATTGTAATAACTCTTCAAAGTTAGACTGTCTGTCTTTTAATGAATTTATTTGGCTCTTCAGTTCTCTAATCTGAAATTAAACACCTTTCTAACTATTATAACACTACAGCAGGAAAAAATTGTTCCACACCGCTGACGTTGACGTTAATTTTCAAATAAGAAATAAAAATAAAAATTTATAACTGTATCAGGATGCTGATACAAAAGTCTCCCAAACGAAGTCCTTAATCAGAAATCCGGGCTACAAAACACTTCCACACATCGTAGGCAACCTGTCTGTATAGTTTCATTCAATTCTGAGCACTTTCAATTTTCCCGCCTTTTTTTCTGTTTCCATGGCAACGGATGCCATTTTGAAGTCTTGGACACCTGAAACCTTTTCCGCATGTCCTAAGCAACCTTCATGTAAATTTTC